>VDFB02391052.1:0-212060 GCA_007258455.2 Sequoia sempervirens | reverse complement strand
AAATAAATTATAGTTTTAGAAACTAGACTCCTTTCTAAAAATTTAAAAAGAAAAAGAAAAAACAAATCAATTATTTTCAAAAATTTGTAGGGGAGCATAGCCAAAATTCTACTTTTCAGGAGGTGCCCACTTAGAAAATTAGTAAAAAATCAAATATTCATTAAAAAATTATCAGAAAAATTGTGCACCAACTAGATGCTATTAGCTAACTTCTGACTATAGCGATTTTAAAAATACTACAAAAAAGTTCACCGTGCTCAGGTCGTACAAGAGTTGCTATGTTATGTTTTTCTGACAAAAACAACACCAATTTTTGTACATCCCTCTTTTGAACTTTGGTGCATTTACCAATTTCAGAAAAAAAGTGGCCACTTAAGCCCCATTTTTGGGAACCATCTTGGTGCATTTACCCAAGTGGCGGGTTGTTTTTTTGTTTTGGTGAACTTTGGTTAGAATTTTTGTTAGCCTTCCCCGTTTTTGGGGTGTCCGGCATAGTGGAAAAGGTGGCCGATTGTTTTTTGATTTTTTAAATAAAAACATTTGGCGTGAGGATAGAGGAGGCCAACAAAATGGCATCAACATTAATTCTTGTATAATTTATGTGTTGTGGTGATGGTGCAAGTAGAATTTTTCTTTAAAGTCCTCAAAAAATGAAGCAAATGTTTGTGCAATTTTTTATAATCCATTATTAGGTGTCATTCTTTGGGTTTATCTTGTTGTTCAAGATAGCTATGAGTGAGGAGGGAAAGCTTCTGTGAAGGTGGGTGGAGGTTATTTTGAGTTTTTTGCATGCGTCGATGGTTGTGTGGGTTGTGATAACTGTGTGCCAATTTTTTGCAAGCAGTGGAGAAAGAATGGAGGGAAGAGAAAGCAAGTGGGAAGAGGTGTATTTGAAGGAAGCGAGAAGAGGTGCATCTTCAAAAAACCATTTGTCGAGTATTTGTAAAACAGTTTATGTTATTTTACAAAGGGGATTGTTGATTATTGCTCTGTAGCTTAGTCTAAATTGTTTGGTTTATGGTTTTCGTGTAGCTGCCATGGGTGGAAGGATTTTTTTTTTTTGCATTTCCTATGTTCAATTCGTGTGTTTTTTGTGGGTTTTTCCATCTGGGTTACTCTTGAAACCAATATTGTTTCATTGTGTCAATTAATGTTGAAAAGATAGAATAGTTTTGTGGGTTTTGGCATGTGGGTGACTATTGGGTATATTGTTTCATTTATGGCTTATGTTTTGTGCGAATAGATGCAAATTAGTTAATCTGGTTTATTTTTGGTTAATCTTGAAAGCGAGAATTTTTGTGTTATGTGGGTTTTGGCTTGTATGTGACCATTGGCTATATTGTTTCATTTATGGATGGCTTTTTTGTCTGAATTGTTGTAAAATAGTTAATTCGGTGTGTTTTTGGTGAATTTTCCAATTGGGTTGTTGTTGAAACCAATATTGATTCATGTATGGTGAACATTTTCTAGTGAAGATTTTGAATTAGTCTGTTACTATGAGCTTTCTGTGTTTTGTGCATTTTTCACATTGGTCATTGTTGAAAGGTGTGTTTTTGTGGTGATGGTTGCAATGTATTGAGATAGTTAATGTTATATAGGTTGCGTTGTTTTAGGGTATATTGTTACCTTTTTGAAACGGGTCTATTGAGAAAAGACTATAGTTTGTTCACAATGGTTCAATTTTTGTGGGGATGTTTTTTTATGGGTTTGTCAATGTGGTTTTTAGTGTTTTGTGAGTTTGGCCATCTGGGTGACTGTTGATAATAATATTGTTTTCTTTATGATATTCATTTTGTGGCGATGGTTGCAATGCAGTAAAATAGTTAATGTTATGTGGTTCATGTTGTTTTTCATAGCGCATTTTTCACTGTGGTTGTCTACCTTACCCTATATTGTTTCATTTATTGCTTCCATTTTGCGTGGTCAGGGAAAGGGTGGCAGAATGGTTTTTGATTTTTATATGAAAAGCATTTGGCACACCGATAAACAAGGCGAGTGAAATGTTATCATATATATATGTGTGTTTTTGTGTGTGTGTGTATGTATATATGTACAACAGTGAGACATGAAAGTAAAAATATACTTATTTCTCAACAAAACATTATAAAAAATTGGAAGGATATAGCCTTCTTAGGATTGCCTTCTTGAATAATAACAGTGACAGAGCCATCAAGAAATATACTCCTTTCTAAATAGAACCTTATATATATATATATATATATATATATATATATATGTGTGTGTGTGTGTGTATAATAGTGAGACACAAAAGCAAGAATATACTTATTTCTCAAGAAAACATTACCAAAAATACCTAATATAACCAAACATAGAGTGTACAACATTAACTATTTTATTCTATTGCAACTCTAACTAGAAAATGGAAGCCATAAATTAAACATCATTGGTTTCAATAGCAAGATAGATGGAGAAAACCAATATATATATATATATACATACATACTAACTTGATAAATAGATATATCTATATATGTGTATACATACATATGTAAATATATATATTTATATATACACATACATACTAACTTGAAAAATAAATATATCTATGTAGACATGCAAAATTAGCATTATGCATAATCATATTCCATTCAACAAATAAATCAAGTTTATTTATCAATCTCCTAAAGTCATCAGCTTAAATCAAATAAATCAAACTTGATCCTATCATCATCCCTTTAATTAAATAAATCAGGACTTTATTTAATTGAAATCCAATTCATATTTCTCTCTTTGATTTTATTTAAATCCCTAAATCAAGTCAAATTGGTCAAAACATCCTAATCATCATTAATTTAATCTAACCATGATTAAATGCTAATCTTACCCACTTGCACAAATAAATCAATTTATTGATTTATTAAAACCCTCATTTTCACTCAACATGGCATTTATGGGGAATATTCCCTCAAGTTTGAAAAATATGACAAGTTGATTTTTCCCTCCAACATTGCATTTATTTCTCATTTTCTTGTCTCCCTCTCTAAATTTATTGCACAAATTTGAATTTGAAGTTCCCTCTCATGTGCACACTTCCCAAATCTTGCACATCCCTTGGCCTATCACAAATTGACAAGTGGCCTCTTCCTATTGGCTTGATCTTTGTCCCACATTCATCCATTTGGCAAATCTCTCATCAAGAAAATCTTTAAACAGAGGCATCATTCTTCAACAAATCATCCACAAAGCTAATGCAAAGTCACTCTCTTAAACTGAGAACTGATTTTGTTCATCCACTCAACAATCTTAGCATTTTCATCTCCAATATCATGTAAGGTCACTCTTTTCATTTGAAAAATGATCTTGTCCATCATTATCATTGGCATTATATCATTTAGCTTAGCTTAAGCAAGGATTGGGAAAGGGCTTCTTTCCATAGAAGCACCAATCCAATATGAGATGACTCACTTCATGTTTTTCATGTGCTTATTTAGCTTGCTTTGGTCATTTGTTTGCATTTGAAAGCATTGATGTATCATTGCATATGGATATTGTTATTTGCTTTGTTTTAAACTGACATGCTAATGTGTGTTGTTTGTTTTGAGCAAATGCAAATTTCACCATCTACATTCTGGCGCATGAATAGTTAATCATCATCACCAATTCATCCATCATGCATCCATCATGCATCCATCCATGACATTCCATACATTGCTAGACACTAGGGATAGATATTTAGATCTCGCTTTAGGAATAAATCTTGATCTATATCCTCCAACTTATGTGGTGATCTGAACATTGGAAAACATGAAACCAAATTGGTCAAAACATTTGCGATCCAAAATGCGAATCACTAGTCCATGGCATATTTTGACAAAAAGGCATTCCCTATTAGTCTTCATCTTTCATCGAACATCAATCCAAATAATCACTATTAGTTACATCTAATTTGCACTTCAAACATCACATCAAATCATCCAAAACATCTTTTGTTCCAAACCAAGCATCATCAATCCTGATCAATCGAATCCAATCAATCCATAATTTTGGGATATCCTTCCCGATCCTTGTGTTACTTAACACTATCCTTGCATTGTTGTGTATCCTCAAAAATGTTATCATCATCAATCCTAATCAATCAATCTTTGCATTAATGTGCATCCTCAACAATGTTATCATCATCAATCCTGATCATTCAAATCCTTTCATTGTTGTGTATCCTCAACAATGTTATCATCATTATCAATCCATCGATTTGATCATTCAACCTTACCTTGGTTTTCAACAAAATCCTAAACAGAGAACTGATATCATCACACATATCCATATCCAAATCATCAAAATCATGCAAAAATCCAAAAACACTCAAAAAGTTAGAAAATGTCAAAAACATTGGAAATCCGAACTACGTCGTCTCTGAGCTTAAACGTAGGCAAGGATCATCTTTGATCAGCCCCTGAGACAAAAAAATCCAAAAACATTAAAAAAACACACAAAATCCAAAAAGCATTTCAAAAATAAAAAATCAAAACATTTGAAAAATCTCGTAAAACACCAAAAATAGCCTCAAAACATTTCAAAACGTCAAAAACATCCAAATATTTGAAAAAATCCATTTGTCTCATCTTGCTTTCACCCACAATAATCAATCATCCATAATAAACTGATCGTCACCTTCATCCTTTGGCAAAACAAACAGAAACAATCACAACAATCATCAAAAGCAAACTTTAATCGTAAAATCTAAATCGAAGCAACAAAATTTTAAATGCAAAATCAAACTCTTGATCACTCGCAAACATGTCAATCAACCTTATATCAATAGCCTATCAATCAAATGATGAAACCATCATCATCTTGTACAATGCATGTCCTAGGATATATCGTTCCGACAATGGGCATCATTTTGGATATCACCTTGGACTCTTATCCTATCAAAACAAATCCCTCTAGCTGAAAGTATGAAGAACATTGGCTTGTTTGCGTACTTGATCTTTTTGTTTTGATTTATCTTATTGCACTCATTCCAAGGACCTTTCGATGATATCCGAGCGAAGGATTTAGAGAGATAGGAATGGGGCAATGATCATTATCTTTTTTCTATTGTGCTTGTTAGACCTTCTTGTAAAATAACTTCTTGAATACTTGCTTTGTTAGGTATGTCCTAGCAAGGTTTTCGTATGTCAAGTGTGAACAACAATACTTCTATCTGTTTTTTGAGTCAAAGTCCATCGCACTAGGTACAACGCCATCCTGGTTCTTTATACCTTGATGCATCATATCTACATGTGTAATAAAACATAAAGTAAGTAGCCCTTTTAAAATCCCAATCCTTGATAAGAAAATCATCATCATCTATCATCATCATCATCTCTAATAAAGTCTTGTCAGATCATGGACTTGTTGGATCCTCTTGTCATCATCTCATTTCTGCACTAACATCATCATCGTGAATGCATCCATCATGCATCCATCCTGCATACACACACTGTAGCATACCACATATAATTCATATCATACATAATAGAAAACATCGATCATTTCACATACATTGCATTTGCATCATCATCATAATATAGATTTGTTAGTCTAAGCATCTCATAAATCATTCATCGCCTAATCATAGCATATCACATCATCAATCTCATCCATCTCACATCATATCATCATTTAAGTTGTTTAAGATAATATAGATTTGTTATTCTACGCATCTTAAAATCATCTCATTTGCATCATCATCCATAACCATCCATTTTGAACCTCTTTATCGCGAGATCGACCCTCAAATCGAATCTTTTCGCTCAATCTCTCGAGGGGGCAATGTACTAGTGTACTTCTTTGCGCTGGGGCATGCGAAAAATCAAAAAAATTTTAAATTTTGATTGCGGCAAGTTTATTCTTTGAATGAACAAAAGAAGTACATTGCTTCAAACAGGGGTAAAATGTAGACATGCAAAATTAGCATTATGCATAATCATATTTCATTTAACAAATAAATCAAGTTTATTTATCAATCTCCTAAAGTCATTAGCTTAAATCAAATAAATCAAACTTGATCCTATCATCATCCCTTGAATTAAATAAATCAGGAATTTATTTAATTGAAATCCAATTCATATTTCTCTCTTTTATTTTATTTAAATCCCTAAATCAAGTCAAATTGGTCAAAACATCCTAATCATCATTAATTTAATCTAACCATGATTAAATGCTAATCTTACCCACTTGCATTCTCTAGATATCTCCACTTGCACAAATAAATCAATTTATTGATTTATCAAAACCCTCATTTTCACTCAACATGGCATTTATGGAGAATATTCCCTCAAGTTTTAAAAATATGACAAGTTGATTTGTCCCTCCAACATTGCATTTATTTCTCATTTTCTTGTCTCCCTCTCTAAATTTATTGCACAAATTTGAATTTGAAGTTCCCTCTCATGGGCACACTTCCCAAATCTTGCACATCCCTTGGCCTATCACAACTTGACAAGTGGCCTCTTCCTATTGGCTTGATCTTTGTCCCACATTCATCCATTTGGCCAATCTCTCATCAAAAAAATATTTAAATAGAGGCATCATTCTTCAACAAATCATCCACAAAGCTAATGCAAAGTCACTCTCTTAAACTGAGAACTGATTTTGTTCATCCACTCCACAATCTTATCATTTTCATCTCCAATATCATGCAAGGTTGCTCTCTTCATTTGAGAAATGATCTTTTCCATCATTATCACTGGCATTATATCATTTAGCTTAGCTTAAGTAAGGATTGGGAAAGGGCTTCTTTCCATAGAAGCTCACCAATCCAATATGAGATGACTCACTTCATGTTTTTCATGTGCTTATTAGCTTGATTTGGTCATTTGTTTGCATTTGAAAGCATTGATGTATCATTTCATATGGATGTTGTTATTTTCTTTGTTTTAAACTAACATTCTAATGTGTGTTGTTTGTTTTGAGAAAATGCATATTTCACCATCTACAATCTATATATGTGTATATATAAATATAATATATATGTACACATAAACATAAACATATATATACACATATATATATATATATGAATTTATATACATATATATACATATATACATATGTATATATATATATACATACACACACACACACACACACACACACACACACACACACACATACACACATAGACATTTGTCTTTAAAGTCCTTGGAAAACAAAGAAATTTTTTGTGAAATTTTTGCTAACGAATTGTTGGGTGTCATTCTTTGGGCTTATCTTGTTGTTCAAGATAGCTGTGAGTGAGGAGGGCAAGCTTTTGTGAAGCTGCAAGTGCATTCATTAGTTGTGGAAATTATGTGAGGGTGGGTGGAAGTTATTTTGATTTTTTTGCATGCATCGATGGTTGTGTGGGTTGTCATAATTGTGTGCCCACTTTTTGCTGGCGATGGAGAAAGAATGAAGGGTAGAGAAAGCAAGTAGGAAGAGGTGTATTTAAAGGAAGCGGGAAGAGATGCATATTGAAAAAACCATTTGTCAAGTATTTCTAAAATAATTTATGTTATTTTCCAAAGGGGATTGTTGATTGTTTCTCTGTACCTTAGTCTAAATTGTTTGGTTTATGGTTTCCATGTAGCCACCATGGGTGAAAGGTGTATTTTTGTGGTGGTGGTTGCAATGCATTGGGATAGTTAATGTTATATAGGTTGCATTATTTTAGGGTATATTGTTAACCAAAAATAGTCATTCTCACAAACAATATACTCTTTTCTCAACAACACCTTATCAAAATTAGAAGCAATCAACAGTACCTTATCACAAATAAAACAATATTCCCTGTCAAAAATAGAGGATTCACAGTAACCAACCCAAGTAAAAATATAATCATTTCTCAACAAAAGCTTACCACAAATAGAAACAATATAGCCTTCTCAACATCACACTCTAAAAATTTAATAGTGACAAACCCATTAAAAAACATACTCCTTTCTATACAAAACCTTCTTGAGAATTGAAACAATGCATCCTTTTCAACAACACCTTATTGAATATGATACAATATAGCCTAGCACAGACAACAATAATAAAAAATTCCTAATCTAACCAAACATGCAGTGTACAACTTTAACTATTTCATTTGATTCCACCCATAACCACAAAATGCAAGAGGTTGGCCCATATACAACTAATGTGTATACATATATGTGTATATATATTTGTATGTATATATATATATATATATGTACATACATATATGTATATATATGTATATCTATGGATACATGTATATGTATATGTATATGTATACACTTCTATTTAGATACAACAATCTTTACATAAATAGATATTTACATGTGTACCTATATATATATATATATATATATATCTAGCTATATGTTAGTGCTTTTGATAATTAAGCACCACATGAAGCATGCCTGCAACTCATTTTAATAAAAAATATATATTAAAGAAGACATTATTTGAAAAGGGAAATAAAGCATTCAAATTTATTATTTTGAGAAGATAGTTATTTATTTCGAAACAAATTTGTTATTTCTTTCATTCTTGAAAAAGGGATTCTTATAACAATAGGCTTTCTATTAAACATGCTAAAGAACACTGGCTTCCACATACATGTGCTCAAAACCTTCTTGAAGTTGTTAAAGGGAATATATTCAAATACTCTTTTCAAGGCTAGCCTTCTTGAATATTAACAATGACAAAGCGATCTAGAAATATACTCCTTTCTAAACATAAAATTATTGATTATTGAAACAATATAGTCTTTTCAATGGCTCCTTATGGAAAATGAAACAATATAGCTTCAGGGAGAGGACAATAATCAACAATATTTGATGTATCCAAACATAGAGTGTACAACATTAACTATTTTATTTTGTTGCAACCATAAGCAGAAAACAAAAGCCATCAATTAAAAAACATTGGTTTCAATAGCAAGCTAGATGGAAAAACCAACAAAATTGTAGTGATAGATCCCATGCAGAATGATAGACATATAATGCAACCATAAATAAAAAAATATTTCTTTTCCAAATAATATTGTCTTCTATCAACAACACCTTATTGAAAATTAAAACAAAATATCCTTTTGAACATAACCTTATTGAAAATGAGATAATATAGATCAGGGTAGATAATAACAATCGACAAAAAACTACATTATTTCAACAATTTTATTCCATTTTCTCTAAGATAGAGAATATAGCCTTCTCAACAACATAGAACCAACAACGTTAACTATTTTATTTTGTTCCAACCATAACTAGAAAAAAAGAAGCCATAAATCCAACAATATTGGTTTCAACAGTGACCCACATGGGGAAACTTGCAAAACTGTAGAAATGAAACCCATGTAGAATGATGGCCACATAATACAAACATAAACGAAACAATACTTCTTTTAACAAATAAAATTGTCTTCTATCAACAACACCTTATTGAAAATTGAAACAATATATACCTATATATATACATATATATTAATATTAAAATATACTCTTTCCTTAATAGAACCATAATAAAAATTGAAAGAATCTAGGATTTTCAATGGAACCTTATTAAAAATTGAAATAATACAGCCTCTTCAATGGCACCTTATCGAAAATAGCACAATATAGCCTATGCTATAGAAATATTAAAGTATACTCTTTCCTGAACGGAGCCTTATCAAAAAATTGAGAGAATCTAGCCTTTCCAACAACACGCTATCGAAAAATTGAAATAATATAGCCTCTTTAGCAGGACCCTATCAAAAATTAAACAACATTTCCTAAACTAGAGGACATCAATTAACAATCAACAATTGAAACAAATATAAACTATATAACATCCAAGATACACAACAACAACCAACAAACAATGCATAATGGAATCAAACATCTAAATATATATATATATATATATATATATATATATATATATATATATATATATATATATATATATATATATATATATGTATATAAATATATATGTATAGAGAGTGTAAGGTACTATGGGTACATATATGTATATATATATAAATAATAGATACATATATATATATACATATAAACATATATATTATATATAGACACATATATATATACATATATATATATATGTATATGTATATATATAGATATACATATATACATATATATATATACATACATATATATATGGGATAAATATATACATATATATGTATATATGCATGTATGTATATGTATATATATATGTGTGTGTATATATATATATACTATATATGTATGCTATATATACATATATATATGTATGTATATGTATATGTATATATGCGTATGTATATAGCTGGCTTTAACTTTGTTGGAAATACAAATGGAGCTTCCTGCTCTTTGAGGTCTTCGTTGTCGTGGAAAAGTAAGTTGTTTTGGGGATTTTAAATAAAAAGCATTTGGAGTGATGCTAGAGAAGGGCTATGAAATGGCATCAACATTAATTGTTGCATGGTTTTTGTGTAGTGGTGATGGTACAAGTGACATCTGTCTTAAAAGTCCTTGGAAAAACAAAGCAAATGTGTGTAAAATATCTGATAATGCATTATTGGGTGGAATTCTCTGGGTTTATCTTTTTGTTCAAGATAGATGTGAGTGAGGAGTTATCAAAAAATTGAAACAATATAGCCTTTTGAAGAGAAATATAGCCCAAGATACACAACCACAACCAACAAAAACTAGAAAAGGTTAACAATTATATTTTTTTCTATACATAGCCACAAAATGAAACCCATAAAGAGAAACCAACAAAGATTCACAGCAAGCAACCCAAGTAAAAAATATACTTATTTCTCAACAAAAGCTTGTCACAAATAGAAACAAAATTAGCCATTTTAGCTAGAGTCTATTGTGGAAAAATAACAAAAAAATGTGAAATTTAGTGTGGTGAACATCTATATTTGATACATAGTATGTAAATCAATAGATTTAAAGAGTATTATAATGTATAATACAAAATATGGAATACACGTGTAGTGCAAGGGATATATATACATGTATATATGTATCTATATGTATATAGATATAGTGTCATTCATGGTTTCAGTGTAGCTACGGTAGGTGGAAGGCAATATTGTTTGATTGTGTGTTGGATTGTTACTGTGTATCTGTGTGTGTTGTGTTTTTCCCATCTTGGTCGCTATTGTAACCAATATTGTTTGTTTTTGGGTTGCATTGTTGTTGTGTGTTTTTTTGCACTATTTTATTGCTTTGCAACTATTGCCACTACATTGAAACCATGAATGAAATAATATTTTCAAAGCTATTCAACAACAATGAACAATGTATATATATATACATATATATACATATATGTGTGTGTATACATATATATATTATATATATATATGCACATATGTGTATATATATATATATACATATGTATATGTATGTATATTGATTTATATATATATATATATGTGTGTGTGTGTGTGTGTGTGTATTTATATATATGTATATATATATGTGTATATCTGTGTGTGTATATATATGTTTATGTGTGTGTATATATATATGCCATGGGAAAGGTAAACAAATTAACAGGATGTGCATCTAAGTTTACTGGGATGAATGAGCAAGGGAGCTATTTTGGCTTGCAGAGAATGCAGTGAGGCATTATAAAGTTCATGGAATTTTCCATGACTTTAAAATTCATGGCATTAAATTCCAATAAATCACAAGTTATGGTATTTTCCATGGGTTTTATAGCACTTTTGACTACATGCACTACAGGGCAAGATCACTTTTCAATGTTTGCTTATGCCTGCTTGCAATATGTTTCCTCATGTGTGGAATATCAGGTGTAATTACAACCATCCCTACAATATGGATACCATACAATAATTAATGTTGGTGCCACAATGTCTTGTTCTTGTATAGTTGTTGCACATGAAGAATGCAACCTTATCAAAAATTGAGAGAAAGTAGCCTTCCCAACAACAACCTATCAAAAATTGAAATACTTTACCCTCTTTAGTAGAACACTATCAAAAATAAAACTAGATAGCCTAAGCAAGAGAATAGTAAGTAAAAATGCATAATGGAATCAAACAAAAATTGTATAACAAAAAGAAATAATTAGGAAAAACGCTTTAATGTTGTATATAACAGTTAATATAAAGTATATCATTTGAAGTGTGCCCTATAAAGGTTCAGATAAATAACTATTTTCAAAAAATAATAAACATTGGGAAGACTAAGTATGTACATTCCTTGCATCTACTTTGACATACATACAAATCTACACACAGGAAAATATAATATTGTCTCATCTATGGCTTTTGTTTTGTGCAAATGGTTGTAATATATTAAAATTTAGCCAGTGTTGTTTTCATAATGCAATGCTAATTGTTGTTCTCTTCTTTTGGCTATATACTTTCATTTGCAATGCAGAATAAAATAGTTAATATTATAGAGTTAATGTTGTTATCCAAAAGCCATTCTTGACTTTCATATCGATTGATTTCATTTTGACTATCAATAGAAATGTACATATACAATATTAGATGCCGAAAATAGTATTATGAAATAGTCATAATCAACGATGGGCAATGGAATCTAACACAATGTGTTTAAGATTAACTATTTTATTCCATTACTAGCATAACCTGAAATGTAAACACCCGAGCAAGAACATAGATTGTCCACCTCTTTCATGAATGGTGAAACTAATCTTTCTTGACACACTTAAGATATAGGGTATCATTGCAACAAGTCCTTCTTGAGGTTGGGAGAAATAATAACTAAAAAGCTTCTATGAAGGTGGTTGGAGGTTATTTTGGTTATTTTGGATTGGGTGATGGTTGCAAAATGAATACATGCAATCCATAGATCAAATAATATTGATATTAAGAAATAATACAGTGTTTTCTAAACAACACCTTACCTAAAATTGAAACAATGTAGCCTTCTCAACAACACCTTGTTGAAAATGATACAATGTAGCTTAGGCTAGAGTATAACAATGAATAATGACTTATGCAAATCAACATAAACTATATAACGTTCACTATTTTTTAGCATTTTAACCATGGTGAGAAAACGAAGGGCATGAATCATAATTTTTTTTCTCCCCTATGTGTAGATATGTATGTATGTCACAATGGATGCAAACAACATTGATACATAGTGATTGCTATGTTAATTTTTGTTGGAACATTCTTGGAATGATAGGTTGTATTGTTGTTGTTATATGGAACATTGGTGTTTCCATTGATCACATTGATGGACAATGTATGTTCTAGGTTGCTTGTCTTAGGGGAACATAGATTTTGTTTTAAATCATTTATGAAGAGTTATGTAAAATGTAGCTTTTTTATACTATTTGTTTTCAGTCATATTCTAAATGTCCCAACAAATGAAATTGAAATGCAAAAAAGTTTGTAATTTAAAATCTGGGAATGGAGCTTGTTATCCTTTGTTGGTTTAATTGAATCTTTGGCTACTATGTTGTTGTCATTAGAGCTTGTGGCCAGTCACCGGCATTGCATTTATATCCTTTTAAAAGAGTAGCAATGTCGGTAGACTCTAGCTTTCCCTAGGTTGCTTGACAACCCTTTGGCGCCGAACTCATAAGTCTGTTCCTTTTTTATTTTTTGTTTCTTACACTTGTATTGGTTGTTTTCCATGTGCATTCAACAAAATGAAACCATGATTTGCTTGCATTTGCAACCCTTCTAGTGTATAGTATGACTTGTTTATATTTGAGGTATTTATGTGGCCTATTTGCAAGTAGGCTATCTATAGCTATTTATGTGTCTTCCATTTTAGTGGACTTGCATATAACTTTCTTCTTGTTGTAATATTTCCTATGGAGTGTTTAGTGATAATTATAGACGTGTTCATAGGAATTATTACATTTAATCATATATATATATATGCAACCATACTCAACCCAAACAAGCCTCATTTGTTGATTTTTTGACGACTTTAGATCTTCTATTAAGTTAGTAGTGGCCTAAACATTGCTTTCACCATTGATCCCAATGGTGGACATTTTATTTACTTACTCAGGGGTTTGGTGAGAGCCCATGACGTTCCATGAGCCAATATGGCAGGGTGGACATCGAGCCTTCTTTTCTTATGTTGACATTGCATTCTACAGCATGCACCAGGTATGCCTAGATTTTATTTACTTAATTCTTCTCATTACAAGTCAATAGCAAACAATGTATAACTGAAAATAATCTAAAGTTCCCAATTACTGAGCTGAGTTTTTAATGCAACCTATTATTCACCCACTGAAAAAAAATATGGAGCCCATACATAGAGCAATGTTGCTCCCACAAGCTATGTCAAGTGATGTTTATTTCATTTTCCTAGGAAACAACCATATGTGCCTAGATTTAAACTTATCTATATTTGTTCTTGAATCTATTAATAGGTTCATGTTGGAGAAACTATTTTCTAGGTCTTTTTTGAAATCATGATTGTCTCATTGAAGGGTTTTGTTCTATGTGGATGGTTGCAACACTATAGAGTTTATGTTGTTTTCTACAAGACATTGTTGATTGTTGTTTTATAGCTTCTTACTTTGTGCCAGCCCTACCTGCCACCTTTTCCATGGCCGCTGTAAGTCTAGTGATATGAGAAGGGTTGTTGGCTAGCTGGGAGGCTGCCAGTTTCAATTGTACTCTGCAAGGCATTTTTGGTTGTCGTGCTCTAAATTTGGTTATAAGCTGGGGCTAGAGACCTATAGTTAACAATTCCTTTTTGTAAATGGAATAGACTGTTCAGTTGCTTTGGTGACTTCAGAATGCTAAATATTTTTTTGTGAATATATGTCAACTATTATATTGCTTATTGTACGTGTTTATGTGGATTTTTTGATTGCTTTGCAACTTTCACCACTACATGGAAACCATAAATTAAATAATTTGTTAGAAGTTATTTAACAACAACCAAGAATGTGTATATATCTACATCTAACATTAGATTTATATATATATATATATATATATATATATATATTTGAGACTTTTGTTTACCATTTTGTTGCTTGGAAGTGTATAAGCACAAAAAGTGTGTTTTTGTTTTGTTTTGTTTTGTTTCTTTTTTGCTTTGTCCAAATATGTGTGTATGCGAAATTAGATCTAGGTAGCATTGATATATACTCCTCACCATGTTTATTGTTTGGGGAATTCTCATGGAAACATTGTTTCATGTATGGGGTCCATATATTGGGGATGGTTGCAATAATAGCTTGGATTTAAAACTTACCAAAGTAATTGGGAAGTTTATATTATTTGGACTAAGGCATTATTCAGTGTTGGGTTGTAGATTGGGCTGCACAACATATGCAACAAATATTGTAACCATAGCCTGTATAGTAAGTTTAATAAGGCACATGGATTTTACCATTGATTAGGCTGGTTGATGATGTATCTTGTGTTCATTTCAAATTTTGTATGTGCAGATCTGTGTGTTTTTCACATTTCATGCAAAAAAAATTCATATGTTTGAGGTCCACCTATGGATATATATGTGTATTGTCTAGGCATAGCTTTGGATACATATATGTGTGTATAGATTTCCCTTTGCAAACATATATCTGTTTAGGCATGGTTGCAAAGTGATAAAATAGTACATGTTCTTCACTATGGGTTGTTGCTAGCTATTTTTGTATGGTTTCAAGGGTAGCTATTATTTGTCTAGGCCTCAATACTGGCTTGCTCAATGTTGCATCTCATACTTGATATATAACCTCTCATTGTAACAATTTGTTATTGAGGTCTAAACAGGTAAGAACTATGCTTCAACAAGAACATTTACTATTTTATTACTTTCCAAACATTGTGAACGCACAGGAACCATACGTCAAGCAGACCCGATGAGATCTAACATTTAATTTTGTTGGCCTTCTTTATTTATGCACCAAATTATTTTGATTTAAAAAATCAAGAAATATCGACTAGCTTTATTAAGAGCTAAAAAGACAAGAAGGCTGGAAATTTTTTTGACCAAAGTTCACACTAATAGGGGGTAACCACCCATTGTGCATGTGAGTTGTTACACTTCACGAACAGTGCCATCAACCTTGCATCTGGCACTTGCAATACACATTGGCATTTAGAAAAAGTAGTAGTAGAATGAACATAGGGATTAGTGTGTATGAATATTGTCTATACCAACTATGAAATATATATGTATCTACACATAGGGAAAATTTATTATCCACCATTGTAATAAATGGTGGAGTCAAACAAGATATCATAGTAAGAAACCTATGCCCATTTTCCAATCGAATCAAACATAAAATACATAAGATTAACTATTTCACTCTATTGCAGCCATGACTGCACAACAGATTCCATAAATTAGACCCAAAAGCGGAAACCTGCCAAACATAAAATATACACAGTACAAACTAGTGCAAAGCCACATCCACAAAACATGAACCTTGAAGAGAGACCCACAGAAGATTGGCGGCAACAAACCAATAATAAAATATACTCTTTTGTCAACAGAACCTCATCAAAAATTGGAACAATATAGCCTTCTCAACAACACCTTCTCAAATATGAAACAATATAGCTAGAGCATAAGAACAATAATCAACAATTCCCAATGGAATCTAACGCAAAGTGTATAAGATTAACTATTTTATTTTGTTGCAACCATAACCACAAAGCAGAAGCCATAAATAAGACAATATTGGTTTGGACACCGACCCAAGCACAAAAACCCACAAAAAACAAAAAATCATAGTTAGAAACTCATGGAAAACCAAAGTCATGAAATGCAAACCTTAAACCAAACAATAGTCTTTCTCACAAACAATACAGTCTTTTCTTAATAGCACGTTATCAAAATTTGAAGCAACTAGCATAACCTTATTGGAGATAAAACAATATAGCTTGCAAAAACCTATGGATTGCAAGTGTAATAATATGGAAAATTCCTTTCTCGATATGCACCTCTTCTCGCTTGGTTCAAGCAAACCTCTTTCCACTAGCACTGTTGATGCTGCCTTGTTTCTATAGTCTTGCAACCGTAGCCACAACATGGAAAGCATAAAGAGAAACCTACAAAAAAATCACATTATCAAATCCATGCAAAACGATACACACACATCACGAACCATATATGAGCTACTATTTTTGTTTCTAGAAACTCTATAGTATTTTTTGAAGAGCTAATCAACATTTGAAACAATCAACAGTACCTTATCAAAAATTAGATAGCATGGCTTGGCACAAATCGTGAACTTGAAATAAAATACTATTGCTAACCTTTTTCCCAACATGCACCTCTTCCCACTTGCTTCAAACACACCTCTTCCTGCTAGATTTCCTGGACAAAAAAAGAGCAAAGTATTATTACATGTAATACTTTCCTTTTTCTTTGCAAAGATCGCCCCATGCAAAAAATGAAAAATAACCTCTATCCACCTTCGCAAAAGCTGCACCGAGCTTGATTGAGCTAGCACCCTCACAGAAGCTTACCTTCCTCACTAACATATTTGATAGCATGTATAGCAATAAAATGACACCAAATAATGCCTTATTGAAAATTCCCAAGATATTTATATTGTTCCCTAAAGCGTTAAATGATAGTTGTTATTACAACCATTGCTAGTACACGCAAAAGCATATAATAATTAATGTTGATGGGAACCAACGTTCAATTCTAGTAGCCTTCTCTATCCATGCTACATGGAATATGCTAGCCTATTCCCAAGGTGTCAAGCAACCACCTCTACCATGTTTTACATGGCCACCGATGGGCTAGAAATATATGTCTATATATATGGATATATATATGTATGTATCTATGTATGTATGTATACATACAAGCATATATATATATATATATATGTTTATATATATGTATGTATATACATATACACATATGTATATATATATACACATATGTATATATATATGTATATACATATATATACATATATATGTATATACATATATATACATATAATGACAAGAGGAGTGAGCTTGATGCACAGAGGCTCCATGAAACAATTGATGTCATTAAGGAAAAAGGGGTCAAGAGTGCAGAATGTTTCATGAAGCCTCTGTGCATCAAGCCCATGCCTATTGTCATGTTGTCTTTTGTCTGTATCTAAAAAATCCTATTGTTGCTCATTAACCTTCAATGAACATTAGGGATCCTATCCTATCCTCTTCCATTCGCTACATTTATTGTCCTTCATACTTGCCACTCATACTCCTGATTCCAATTAGGTCCTTTCATCCAGCACGGTCATCCACACAGAAGAGCGGCATCGTCAAGGTGGTCTATGGATCTGGCATTTATCAATTTTATATCTAGCTTTGGAGTGCACAAAAAAATTCCTAAAGAAATACAAAAAACTAGAAAAAGTCCTGAAAAAATCCATAAAATTCATAAAAAGTCTTGAAAAATCCATAAAAATCAGAAAAAGTCCTAAAAGAAAAAATCGTCATAGGGTGAAAACCTGGCAATAGGCAATCTATTGACAAAAAAATAAAAATCAGAAAAATACAATAAACACAAATAGTGAAAATTTGGCAAATAGATGCTATTTGTAGCTCTCCATCTATTAGCTCGTGTTCTGCACTTAGCTTCTTAGCCTTCATTTTATACATCATTCTAGGGCCATAACAACATCATAATGCCATCATTTTCCTAGAGCGATAATATCTTACCATGGCTTGATCATTGTACATATTCATTTTAGCAAGTTGTGCCAATACTGGGGGCAAATGTTGACATACTGGGGACAATAAACTTTCATAGTTTACTGAAACAACTAGACAATGACATAACATTCGATCATGCGAACAAACAATCAAATCACATGAGCAGCTATCCAATCATTGATCCATATCATAACAGTTTTCAGCAAGTACCATATCATGACACATATATGGATGATCTAAAATCTGAATAATGTTTTGAATAGCAGTATTTTATTTTTGACTTTCGATATCATTCCTTTGGAACACACTCGATAGTGTCCTAAAATAGAGTGGTGAGGAAAGAGGATGATTTTTTCTTTGTCTGTTGTCTCAAGGTTAACTATCAATCTATTGCAAATATGTCACGAGACATGATTTTCCAAACATATCATTGATGATATTTCAAAATTTGCATCAGAAAGTGGTTAATCTTTGTTTGTTTAAGCAAGAAATACTTAGGTCATCTTGGTTCAATTATACCTCGATGCTTGAGTTCGCTTGGTATATCAAAAATCATGAAAGTTGTACTCAGGTAATCATTGGTGCTAATTTCCCCTCTGATGCTTGTACATACTTCCAACATTTTAAAACGCTCTATGATGATTCAAGAACACTAAAAAAAGGCTCAACAAATAGTTGGTTTCATTTCATTGCATTTCATTTAGATCATTGTACATATCTGCATACTGGACTTGCATCATAGTTTTAATGGGCTGATCAATAACATCAACGATTGTCATGTCTCTTTGGACTAGTTGTGGAGGACATTCAAACATTTATCATCTTTCATTTTCATCATCATTTCATTATCATTATCATTTCATCTAGGTCCTATACATATCATATAGTTTATCATTTATCATTTCATCATCATTTCATTACATTTATCATTATCATTTCATATCAATTCATTTTATCATTTTATCATATCATTTTCACTTATCATTTCATATCATTTCATTGATTTATTTATTTAATTTTACATTTATTTTTATTTACTTATCAATATTTCCCATCTCATTATTATTTATCCTTATTTCATCTCATTATCATTTATCATTATCTATTTCATATAATTTCATCATTGTTTCATTATGTATCATTTATCATCTTATCATTCATCTCATTTTATTTCACTTATTATTTCATCCCATTGTGTATCATTTGTCACATTACATTAATATCATATCTTTAAATCATCTATCATTTTCATATCATGACCCATTTCACATATCATTTCAAATATTTTCCTAAAATCATATACATACTACCAATTCATGGTGCATCTCATAAAAACAAAATCCATTTTCCATCCCATCATCATTATTTCTTGCATTTGAAAAACTCAAAAATAAACATTCCATGAATACCTTACATTTCCACATCTTTTTTCATAAACATATCATATATCTCTGTTCACACTCTCATAATCAAACATCTTGGGTCATCCACCTGCATGACATCATTAGTACACATCACAAATCATCATCATAGAATGAATCATCCTACATATCATGTTAGTCATGAAATAAATAAAAATCATACCAAAATCCATACTACATCATGCCAAAATACATGCATATCACCTCATCACATAAAAAACACACGTCATCAAAATCCCAACCATCCACTTCCACCTAACATTCCCACTCTATTCAAAAATCTCAAATTCCTAAAGGCCACAAGCAAAATAAGAGTCATAAAAATACTAAGTCTATGTGGGTACGTAAATCACCAAATCACCCATCTCCTAAGCAAGCATCTCTATTGCTTTCTACATCCCGACCACATCAAAAGCTTCAATGTTTTTCATAATGTTTGCAAACATTGGTCATGGTTCCCTTCCATTTCACAACAATTCCACATACCTCCATCTCCTCATTCTTCACTCATTATCCTACATATCTCCCCCACCATCTTCCTATGGTACATGCTTTTGGCTAAGCCTCCCCATGCATCTTTTTCATAAGTCCCATATAAGTTCTATATCTTCCCTACATAATCCACTATTTTCCTCCATAATTCACATCATAATGCACCATCTACCTACTCCATCTCTCTTTCATGTCATCCCTTACCAACATCTATGAGCATAATGACATTTGACATGGTCCATGCAATGACATCCATATCTAGTGGGACTATCACATTTCATGGAATTAGACACTTGAGTCCCTCTTGTCCATATTCCCCTTCTCCTATCCAAAAAAGCCAAAAAGAAAATTCAAAAAAAAAAGTTTAAAAGAAATTAAAGAGAAATCCCTTCGTCAAATGGTGAAAACCTAGAAAATAGGTGCCCTAGATAAGTACCATGATGAAAACCTGGAAAATAGGTGTCATGTGTAGGTTGATCTTCTATGTCACTTACACTTCCAGCGGGAAAACATTTCAAAAATACAAAAAAATGGAAAAAGGTCCTATAGCCAATAAAAGTCCAAGCAATAAAATTTAAAACCAAACGATTTCATTCAATCAACTCAATTGCATCAATTTAAACAATAATCCAAATGCAATTCAATCCTTAGTCCATAAAAATCAAGTTGATCAATCTTGTCAAATTATCCAATCACATCATTTGGTATTGATCCTGATCTTGTTGTAAACCCAATCAATCAATCAATTATCATTATCCTTGTGTTGATTTAGGGATATGTCATTCCCCACGATGACAACACTATCATCATCAATCAAAGTCAATTAGTCAATTATCAATCATCATTGTGTTGATCTAGGGATATGTCACTCCCCACAATGACAACACTATCATCATCAATCAATCCATTAATCAACAATTTACAACTTGATAGGGGCACTCCCATGTTTCTTTTTGAATCATTTGTGCATGCTTTCTTGCTTGCTTGTGTGTGTTATCATTTTATCTTGCATTTGTATCAAATACATATCATTCTAGCTAATATTCATAGCTTGTGCATGTTGGAATAGTTGTAATGCCCCACCGTGTGAACCCCAAAGGATAACAAACACCGTACAATTTTTTTTATTTTTTTTATTTTTTTAAAAGTGAAACATTGTGAAACATTGCATATGATGAATGTGTGCACACATTACACAAAAAGCAATTATGCATTTACTAAATCTTTCACGTCCTCTGGGGTACACGAAATGATCGTTACGAATCATAAACTTTTATCAAATGGAACAGAATAAACAACCAAGAACACATAGTGATGACACACTACTATTAATGATCACAAGCATGGAAAACGATACATCATTTCATTGCAATTCAAATCACAGTTTTATAATACAACTGCAGAGCATATTTCCACAGATATAGCATATCAAAGATACAATAGTTCATCACATAATTTTTCCCTAATATCAATGGGAAAAGTACATTGAGTACAAAAATGAGAAATTATTGAAAAAAAAGGTACAAAGTGACCAATCTCATGCCCACATTTTACACACTAAACAACCAGGCAAAACTGTAACATCTTTCCTAACTTTACAATAATTTTTATCTTATTTTATTTTATTTTTATTATTTATTTATTTTTGTTTACTTATAAGACAACAACAACACAATTCACTACTTATAGCTATATTCAATGATCACACAAGTTACAAGAAAAGATAGAAGTGATTTACTAACTTTGGCAATAGAGTCTACTTACTTAGGTTAGCTTAACATACCTCTTACATTCTATTTTATCGACAATTCCTTGCTCCCAATGCCTATACCTATAAGGTCTACATGACTTGGCACGTACATAAGATCAAAGATAGTTAGCACATGATTACTAAGACAAGCTATATAAATCAATGGTAGTTTTTACGTTATTAGGAATAAACGACAAGTCTCAACAAGACTCAGAAGAACAGTCCTAGGGGCTCGACCTAATGCCTCGGGAGCTCCTCACTTGATGGCCTTGCCTACGTATATATTTTGCAGAGGCACCGTAGTTCGCCCAACTTGAGTTCTCCCAACTCATTGACTCACCCTCATAGAGTGTAACCTCTAGGTTTTTTTATTCTTTTAAATGTCTTTTGAATAATTCAGGAATAGGATCATCTAAGCTATTTTGTTACTCCTTTTTATTTATTTATTTATTATTTGAATATTATTAAAAAAATTTATGCATAAACATATTTAATGCTATAATTTAATAATATTAACTATATTAAAAATCTCTACATGAAATAAAAGGAATTATATTGTTCTTATTAAATTTTTTTAATTAATTTTTTTTTTTTAATTTATAAGAAGATACAATCTAAATGATAGAGATTAAATAAAGCAACGATTTATCCCTACTATATAATTTATTTCCTCAAAAGTGGTAGAGTAAAGCTAATAAATGTGATCTATTAAATTAAACGTCAAATAACAAGCTCAACATGACATCACCAGATAGAAATAAGCAACTCACTCAAGATCCAAGGACGACCGAAATGAAGGGACACTACAATAGCTTTTTGCACTATCCTTTGCATCTAAGGTCATATCATACCTTTTGTGCATTATTACTTTAATGCTCTAAGTTTACTTCCTCATACATCTAGACAAGATTGTATTATGTTGGGGCACATCACACATCGTCACCTTGGTCCTTATACCTTGGTGCATAACGTCTAATGATAAATCAAACATCATGGTTGCTCACTTTCTATGCAGCATAATGCATCCTACACTTCTTTTATCAATTCCTTCATTTTTAGTTCTTGACCCATCTCTTTCATTTTGAGAGCCTACTCATGTTTGTTCAACCCGCCTATCCTTTGGAGGGGACATCATCATTCCATCATCATATCTTTCTATCATTATCCATTTTCCTCTATCCGTATCTTAGTTTCTTTGAAATGATGTTACTTGATGCAAATATCATCATCTCGAACATCATCTCAAAGAGGGAAAAAATGTAGACACCTAAAAATGTCCTCTTACAATACCTTGTCCCGACATTACACCATTTAGACATCTTGTAGCATCTTTTTCCCTAGGTACCCATGTCATCATCTAATTAGTTAAACAAATCTTAGTTATTTGACTAATTTCATTTATTCCCTATTTATCCATAATCCCTTTTTCTATAATTAAATAAATGTTTATTTATTTAATTATTCATGACCATTTAGCCTCTCTAATTAAATAATTATTTTAATTGTTTAATTAGTCATTTATCCATTCTCCTATAATTAAATAAATTTGTATTTATTTAACTATCATTTTCACCATAGTCTATAATTAAATAATGATTTTACATTATTTAATTATCTTTCTACATCATCCCTATCCTTTATTAGATAATGCTTTATCATTATTTAATATTTTTATCATTTCATTATCCTTCCCATCTTTTTAGGATTTATTTCCTTTAAAACAATAAATCAAAAAATTTCTATCTTTTTTAAAATCTTATCTCATCTCATTGTATTTCCTCTTTTGTCAAAAATCAAATCCTTATCAAATCTTGTCAAATCTTATCTCATTCCACATCAAGGCTCTATAAATACAACCTCTCACAAATCTATTTGGGGAGGTTGATTCTTAAGTATCCTCACTTTGTCAAAATCATTCTTTAGTCTTCTATTTGTCATTTTCATCAGGTCATTATGTTGTTGAATTGAGCAACCAAGATTCCTCCAACAATCAACCTTCAAAATCTTGCATTCTTATGCAGGTAGAGAAGAGCTGTAACGCCTGTCGTGCAAACCCCTGAGAACACACACATAATGCGCATAAATTTTTTTTTTATAATAGAAGTAACATGTAACAACATTAAACCATAAACACATAGCATAACACATCACATTAATACACTTGGTTCTCTGGGGCACGCGAGGTTACATTGCAACCACAACACAAAAAAGATCACAAAAAAAACATAACCATTTAACTTAAGAAAAACATATACAATGATACAACTGATGGTCATGATGCGAGTATGACAACATCGCACAATTACATCCATGATAAATCTTTTAACATGATCCAATTCAATCCTAACTATTACATCATTGAAATAATATTACATTACAATTTTATTTGATACAAGAATTACATTGAATTTCCCAACATGGGGATTGATACAAGAATAATGAACATGAAGTGCAACTAATCACTGGAACATCTGCACTACGGAAAGCTGAGATGACAAGACGCTGATGGGGAACCCAACGGGTGCGGAGCACGTTCCACCCAACCATGTGAATTACGAAGTAACTCACCCCCCGTGCTCAGAGGTGACGAGGAAGTGAACCCGACCATGGATGTCAACCGACTCAACAACATGATACAGAACAAGTACAACTCAAAAATGCAATGCACAACCATCAACGTACTCAATTCACATAACAAGTTAAACTAAGAGCTCAACACGATAACATGAAGTAATATCAGGGAACAATCACGAATCAAATTCATAAGAAATCAAAGATACATGACAAAGAGATAACATCCAAAGGCAACAATAACAAAGCACAAGGGTGTCAAGTGGAGAGTGTCATCGCATAGCTCTCATGGGATTTCCTGGCCCTTCCTCCAACTGAGGCGCCGACACCCATCTATGGATCTCCTGGCCCTTCCTCCTAACTGAGGTGCCGGCACCATAGGGTAGCTGATGCGGAGCCAATAGTCTCTCGTGAAGACGAAACTATGACTATGCCGACCACGGCCTTCTCAGTCTATCACTAGTCTAAATTAGCCCTAATGCATAGCCGAGGAATCCAAAGTTTTATTATCTTGTGTGATTAAACTACCCATCCCCCTAAATCTATTGTTTAGGTTATCACTTGTTTACTACTCTTCGAGGGTTATCCTGGCCCTTCCTCATCCGAGGCGCCGGCGCCCACGAAGAGCCACTCTCCCACCTATGACCCCTAACATATCTCAAATCAACGAGGGTTGGACCAAATCATAAGACATAGTAATCAAAACCACACATGCGAGGTAGTATTCCTCTCGCGACAATCCGTAACAAACTATCATAAGAAAACGTCCAACCCTTCCAAACATAAGTTACAAAGCTTCGAAACCAAAGGTATAATGAAGACAACTTCAACAATAACATGCCTCTGGACTAAGGTTAAAATACGATAGGGTTCCCACGGTTCAACACAAGCTACAAGGCATACATACGACATAACAAGAAAGGTTCACATCACAATACAAGGTTTCACCAGTAAGTTTGTTTTCCATTCTTTGTTTAAATAACTCGCTAGGGTTGTCTCCTACCGACACCGTTACCGACTAAATCTTGTCTATTACATTTGTTTAATCAAAACGATAAATTAACTAATGCTCAATAACAAAACTTAATTAAAAGAAAATTGCCCATTTTAGAGAAAAAGAACGAGACACAATCTTGATCCATACAATGATAAATTAACATTTAAAATTTAAATAACTATATTTCATTTAAAAATAAATTACCCAATAATTCATATTCTCAAATATATATATATATATATCTGTGCATATACACAAAATAAATAAACCAATATCTAAATCTAATTAATTATTTTTATTTTTTTTTTAAAATTAACACATTATAATTATTTTATTTTAACTAAACTTAAATAAAATTATGTTGAAAATATATATATATATATAAATAACTAAAAATTAAAAAAAAACAAAACAAACAAATTTAAAACCCACAGCACTTTATTAAAAGGGTCTAGTTTGATCACGTTCAAGGGTAGTTTTAGTGATCACAAAAACAACATAAGATCGGCCAAGCAAGGTCTAAGAGCTGTGGGGGAGTACTGGCCACTGGGTACCTCGGCCTCCTTTGACCTTTCCCTTGCCAATAATAATTTTTTTTTTAAAACAAAATTTCAATACAGATTGCCACGAAAATATAAGACGAAAAAAAACAATTTCGATTCAATCAAAAAAAAAATTGACATTCAAGGGACGACGGTACGGCCGTCGGACCAGTAAATTAAATCTTTTAAAACAAAACGAACTAAAATAATCCAGAGTATATATATATATATATTCACATTAGGTAAGGAAAAGGACAATATATATCAGACAATGTAAAAATATATTCTGGTATATATTCTGGGTCAGTAGAACAAAATAAATATATATATCTACAATATGGTACAAGTACAGAGGTATAGCAAAACAAGGAGATTATAAAACAATAATCACATTTCCTCTTATTTTAATATACTGATAAAGTCTCAAACATTTATTATTTTCAACAAGGAAAAATCATCTTTCTATAATCCTAATGTTTAAAGATTGAAATGTTTCAGAATATCTGGTTCTAGATCTAACAATATTTTAAATAATAAAGTTTCTATGAATTTTCCTTGTTTTCTAACATAGTGATTTGCTCTAGTTTCAGTTTTCAACAGAGGTTCTTCTACATTTACAAAAAATATTTTTAAAAACATTTATTTCTTTCTTTCAGAACAAACAGAAGGGTATGAGAAGAGGACAACGAGAGGAACCTGGAGTCCAATGCAAATTCGAAGATGCCTGCTTGACTCTGATGCTTTCGAATCCGATTCCAATCCTAGTCCAGAACGAAATCCACCTTCACCTGAGCACTTCAACTTCTATTCCTCCGGGTGTGTGTGTGAGAACTCTCAAGAATTCATAATTAAATAAAATATATTCTTCATCTCTCCAAAGCTCTCCCCAAAAATCCAGATAAAAAGAAAAATCAATCTTTAAAACAAGCTTTCTTTTCAACACTCAAACCCTATTGGCTCACACTGTCTTTTAATTCTTTTATTTGTTTTAATTACTTTAATTCCTGTTTTGTAACTTTTCTTGCACCACACATTATATATTTAATTTAAATAAATTATTCACATAATTATCCACCACCAAATTTAATTAATTAAAATAATTTAAGCAGATTTATTATTTAATTATTATTTAATTGCAATATATGATTTTCAAAATAATTAAAATATTTAAATAATTAAATATTATTTAATCCAACATTTAACATAAATAATCAATTTCAAACGTTAAGATAAATCATAATTATCAATGCCCACCCAAAATAAGACAAGACACAAACACAGCAGGCAAAGACGACAATTACACAAAATCAACAACTATACCAACAATGAGACGACCTGACATCATGGAACGGGAGGACTTCATCGTCACCTCTGTATCAACATTTATCCGTTGGGTTATTTGGTGCTCGCCCTGTCCTGCCGAAGCAGGTGGAATCGAGACTTATACCTGCAATCCTGCATACAAACGAAGTTGTGTACATGTGCATATAAACATATATATATCAAAGCATTAAAACAAGTTACTGCATTGTGAGAAGGAATTGCAACATAACAGGGCACTCGCGAACGAGTGATGCTATATTGTCCTTCGTCACACCTATTCTAACAAAATAACATAATCAATGAATTACATTTCTAACTAACAATCATCTCATAATATATTAATTTAAATCACCGCATTAAATCATAATTTGGAAAATCAACTGATATAATCAACCATAATGTCATATAGAGTCATCATGTCCAAAATGAAATAACAGCATCATCTAGCATCTAACTAACCATATCAAACAATAACAGTATCATCACAATATCCAAGCAAAGCACGTAAAATAATAAGTCTAGATAGTATGAGGGGTATTACATCCTCCCCCCCTAGGATATGGCTTACTCCTGGAAGCCATTAAATAATAGAAAAAAGAAAAACAATTAAGATTCTCAACTAAGGGAAACATCCTCCCATGACGCCAAGATCACAACGTTTAGGACACCATCGAACCCTTTCGAGCTCACTCGCGAGCTCCGAAGCCAGAACTTCGTCCTCTACCAGAAGCCTCTGCACCTGCATCCTGGTATCCACCCTGGCGATTGTTGACAATGGAAAACACTTGATGAGATCTATCTGCATCACCCACCATCGGCTCAGAAGCGGCAGATCTCTGATAAAAACCAGAAGTGCTCTTCTGTGGACACACTCTAGCGATATGCCCTTGTTGCCCACATGAGTAGCAACCAGTACCTCGGCCAAATCCTCTGCCCTCGGATGGAGCATTGGATTGTTGAAAGCTTGCTCGACTCGGCGTTGACTGAAAACTAGGTGCAGGCTGAGCAAAACGTTCCTGTCGAATTTGGTGCCTGATCCTGTTCCGATCCCTACGAAACTGCGAATTGCCACCTTGCTGAGATTGAAAGTTTTCATGCTTCGGCTGTGATTGTTGTTGTTGATGCTGCTGCTGCTGACGTTGCTGACCCCCTTTAGAAGGTGGGTTCATGTTCCTAGAAGCTCCTGCTCCCTGCGACTGACCTCCATGAGTAACGTAACCAGGTGTGGGCGTGCTACCAATCTGTACTCCGATATGACCACCCAAAGCCATGGCCAAATTCTCCTCCACTAAGCGAGCCTTCTCCACTGCCATCTCCATCGTCTTCGGCTCAAAGACTCGTACACCACCACTGATGCGGGCATTCAAGCCTCGAACAAAATGCTGCACTAACATGCCCTCATCGTGGCTAATCCCTGCATACTGCTTCAACTCATAGAAGCGCCTCTCATACTGCTCCACTGACATAGACAATTGCTTGAGATCATGAAACTCGTCAGCCTTGCGTTGCCTCCAGTGAACTGAGAGGAAACGAGCTCTGAACCTGTCTAGGAACAACTCCCAAGTAACCATACTGAGATCAAGGTGCAGTTTCTGTTCCTCAAGACGCCACCAAGTAGACGCGAAGCCTCGCAAGTGCATAACTGCGCACCGAGCCTTGGTATTGCTACCGTAGGGGTGCATGGCGAAGCAACGGTCTAAGCCAATTAACCAGGTCTCAGCCTCAAGACCTCCTTCAGAACCATCAAAAGTAGGAGGGTGTGCCCTCATCAGATCTCTCATATGGCCTGCTACGACTGCATCTGGAACCACATCCGTATCCCTACGTCTCGGAGACCTCTCTCTCTCCCTCTCCACCTGGTGTACCTCATCTGGCCTGGGTCCTAATCGGTCAAGGATCTCACCAAGAATATGCTGTAACTGACCGTCAAGACCAGGATGTGCCGGATTCTGGCCACCTGATGGAATGTTGTGATGACTCTGATGTTCCTCATGCTCAGAACCATGGGAGCTAGGAACTGAGGGACTTCGCCGGTTTGCTCCACGTCCGGCACCACGGCCTCTTCCACGACCACGTCCTCTACCTCGAGGCATAGTTCTGCGCCACAAGATAAAGTACGACATGAGCACAAGAGTTGCACAAACGGTAACCTAATGGACTACACTACCCAAAGGCCCTAGCGTTTGCAACCTTGGCTTTGATACCAAGTTGTAACGCCCGTCGTGCAAACCCCAGAGAACACACACATAATGCGCATAAATTTTTTTTTTATAATAGAAGTAACATGTAACAACATTAAACCATAAACACATAGCATAACACATCACATTAATACACTTGGTTCTCTGGGGCACGCGAGGTTACATTGCAACCACAACACAAAAAAGATCACAAAAAAAACATAACCATTTAACTTAAGAAAAACATATACAATGATACAACTGATGGTCATGATGCGAGTATGACAACATCGCACAATTACATCCATGATAAATCTTTTAACATGATCCAATTCAATCCTAACTATTACATCATTGAAATAATATTACATTACAATTTTATTTGATACAAGAATTACATTGAATTTCCCAACATGGGGATTGATACAAGAATAATGAACATGAAGTGCAACTGATCACTGGAACATCTGCACTGGGGAAAGCTGAGATGACAAGACGCTGATGGGGAACCCAACGGGTGCGGAGCACGTTCCACCCAACCATGTGAATTACGAAGTAACTCACCCCCCCGTGCTCAGAGGTGACGAGGAAGTGAACCCGACCATGGATGTCAACCGACTCAACCACAACATGATACAAACAAGTACAACCCAAGTATGCAATGCAAAACCATCAACGTACTCAATCACATAACAAGATAAACCAAGAACTATCACAATAACATGAAGTAATATCACTAAACAATCACGAATCAAATTCACAAGAAATCAAAGATACATCACAAAGAGATAACATCCAGAGGCAACAATAACAAAGCACAAGGGTGTCAAGTGGAGAGTGTCATCGCATAGCTCTCATGGGATTTCCTGGCCCTTCCTCCAACTGAGGCGCCGACACCCATCTATGGATTTCCTGGCCCTTCCTCCTAACTGAGGCGCCGGCACCATAGGGTAGCTGATGCGGAGCCAATAGTCTCTCATGAGGACGAGACTTTGACTTTGCCGACCACGGCCTTCTCAGTCTATCACTAGTCTAAAGTAGCCCTAATGCATAGCCGAGGAATCCAAAGTTTTATTATCTTGTATTTTTAAACTACCCATCCCCCTAAATCTATTGTTTAGGTTATCACTTGTTTACTACTCTTCGAGGGTTATCCTGGCCCTTCCTCATCCGAGGCGCCGGCGCCCACGAAGAGCCACTCTCCCACCTATGACCCCTAACATATCTCAAATCAATGAGGGTTGGACCAAATCATAAGACATAGTAATCAAAACCACACATGCGAGGTAGTATTCCTCTCGCGACAATCCGTAACAAACTATCATAAGAAAACGTCCAACCCTTCCAAACATAAGTTACAAAGCTTCGAAACCAAAGGTATAATGAAGACAACTTCAACAATAACATGCCTCTGGACTAAGGTTAAAATACGATAGGGTTCCCACGGTTCAACACAAGCTACAAGGCATACATACGACATAACAAGAAAGGTTCACATCACAATACAAGGTTTCACCAGTAAGTTTGATTTCCATTCTTTGTTTAAATAACTCGCTATGGTTGTCTCCTACCGACACCGTTACCGACTAAATCTTGTCTATTACATTGTTTAATCAAAACGATAAATTAACTAATGCTCAATAACAAAACTTAATTAAAAGAAAATTGCCCATTTTAGAGAAAAAGAACGAGACACAATCTTGATCCATACAATGATAAATTAACATTTAAAATTTAAATAACTATATTTCATTTAAAAATAAATTACCCAATAATTCATATTCTCAAATATATATATATATATATCTGTGCATATACACAAAATAAATAAACCAATATCTAAATCTAATTAATTAATTTTATTTTTATTTTTTTAAAATTAACACATTATAATTATTTTATTTTAACTAAACTTAAATAAAATTATGTTGAAATATATATATATATATATAAATAACTAAAAATTAAAAAAAAACAAAACAAACAAATTTAAAACCCACAGCACTTTATTAAAAGGGCCGTAGCCCTGACTGCCCGCGGCAGTCTTAGTGACTGCCGCGCACAGCAGTCATTAAGACTGCTGCGCACGGCAGTCTAAGACTGCCGTGGGCAGTACTACCTGCAGGGGTGGGGCCGAGGGTACGGCCTCGGCCGTCCCTTCGGCCTCCCTTGCCAATAATAATTTTTTTTTTTTAAAAACAAAATTTCAATACAGATTGCCACGAAAATATAAGACGAAAAAAAACAATTTCGATTCAATCAAAAAAAAAATTGACATTCAAGGGACGACGGTACGGCCGTCGGACCAGTAAATTAAATCTTTTAAAACAAAACGAACTAAAATAATCCAGAGTATATATATATATATTCACATTAGGTAAGGAAAAGGACAATATATATCAGACAATGTAAAAATATATTCTGGTATATATTCTGGGTCAGTAGAACAAAATAAATATATATATCTACAATATGGTACAAGTACAGAGGTATAGCAAAACAAGGAAATTATAAAACAATAATCACATTTCCTCTTATTTTAATATACTGATAAAGTCTCAAACATTTATTATTTTCAACAAGGAAAAATCATCTTTCTATAATCCTAATGTTTAAAGATTGAAATGTTTCAGAATATCTGGTTCTAGATCTAACAATATTTTAAATAATAAAGTTTCTATGAATTTTCCTTGTTTTCTAACATAGTGATTTGCTCTAGTTTCAGTTTTCAACAGAGGTTCTTCTACATTTACAAAAAATATTTTTAAAAACATTTATTTCTTTCTTTCAGAACAAACAGAAGGGTATGAGAAGAGGACAACGAGAGGAACCTGGAGTCCAATGCAAATTCGAAGATGCCTACTTGACTCTGATGCTTTCGAATCCGATTCCAATCCTAGTCCAAAACGAAATCCACCTTCACCTGAGCACTTCAACTTCTATTCCTCCGGGTGTGTGTGTGAGAACTCTCAAGAATTCATAATTAAATAAAATATATTCTTCATCTCTCCAAAGCTCTCCCCAAAAATCCAGATAAAAAGAAAAATCAATCTTTAAAACAAGCTTTCTTTTCAACACTCAAACCCTATTGGCTCACACTGTCTTTTAATTCTTTTATTTGTTTTAATTACTTTAATTCCTGTTTTGTAACTTTTCTTGCACCACACATTATATATTTAATTTAAATAAATTATTCACATAATTATCCACCACCAAATTTAATTAATTAAAATAATTTAAGCAGATTTATTATTTAATTATTATTTAATTGCAATATATGATTTTCAAAATAATTAAAATATTTAAATAATTAAATATTATTTAATCCAACATTTAACATAAATAATCAATTTCAAACGTTAAGATAAATCATAATTATCAATGCCCACCCAAAATAAGACAAGACACAAACACAGCAGGCAAAGACGACAATTACACAAAATCAACAACTATACCAACAATGAGACGACCTGACATCATGGAACGGGAGGACTTCATCGTCACCTCTGTATCAACATTTATCCGTTGGGTTATTTGGTGCTCGCCCTGTCCTGCCGAAGCAGGTGGAATCGAGACTTATACCTGCAATCCTGCATACAAACGAAGTTGTGTACATGTGCATATAAACATATATATATCAAAGCATTAAAACAAGTTACTGCATTGTGAGAAGGAATTGCAACATAACAGGGCACTCGCGAATGAGTGATGCTATATTGTCCTTCGTCACACCTATTCTAACAAAATAACATAATCAATGAATTACATTTCTAACTAACAATCATCTCATAATATATTAATTTAAATCACCGCATTAAATCATAATTTGGAAAATCAACTGATATAATCAACCATAATGTCATATAGAGTCATCATGTCCAAAATGAAATAACAGCATCATCTAGCATCTAACTAACCATATCAAACAATAACAGTATCATCACAATATCCAAGCAAAGCACATAAAATAATAAGTCTAGATAGTATGAGGGGTATTACAAGAGCAATGGAGATAAATTGAGTTTAGTGTGGATTTGGCTTTTGCATTCGTTTATTATTTTGATTTTCATGCTTGTGCGTACTCTATTGTGCTAGTTAGGATTTGATATATTTCTATTTTATTTTTATATCTAATTTCCCCTAATTACAACACCTTCTCGAAAATGAAACAATATAGCTTAAATAAGACAACTATAATCACCAATGCCCAATGGGGTGTTTGAGTTGTAGCTATATTGCATTTTTATACAAGGTAAGGCTATATGCTATTCTTTCCATCTCTTCTTTTGCAACTAAATCTAGAATTGTTTGACACAAATGCCACATTTGTATATATTTTTAGCCACAAAACAAAATCCATAAGTAGAAACCCAGAAGGTTTCACTTAAACAAACCAGATTTAAAATATACTCATTTCTCAATAGAACCTTATCAAAAAATTAATACAATATAGCCTTCTCAACATAACCTTCTAAAAAATTAACAGTGACAAACCGATGCAAAAATTATACTTCTTTCTAAGCACAATCTTAACAAAAATGAGAACAATATAGCATTTTCAACAACCCCTTATCTAAAATGAAACAATATGGCCTAAGATAGAGAACAATAATCAACAATACCCAGTGCAATGAAGAATAAAGTGTATGACATTAACTATTGTATTCTGTTATGACCATAACTAGAACATAGAAGCCATAAATCAAGCAACATTTGTTTCAACAGTAGCCCAGTTGGAAAAATGCACAAAACTCTAGCCACAAAACCCAACCAAAACAATAGCCACATAATGGAACCATAAAAAAACAATATTTCTTTCAACAAACATTATAGTCTTTTCTTAACAGCACCTTAACAAAAATTTAAAAAATATAGCCTTTTGAATAGAACCTTATCAAAGATGGCACAATATAGCCAAATCTAGACAACAAAAATCATCAAAAACTGCATAATGGTTGGTATCTTGCATTTTGCTTGTGTAGACTTTGCATCTAATACTTGTTGAAGCACTAAAACACTTTGTGTTATTTTCCATAGGGAATTTTTGTTTCTTCTTCTATTGGATTGAATAAATTATTTCATTTATCATTTCAGTTATTCTTATTGAAAGAATAAAGACATCAAGGCTCAATAAAGATGATCTTGCAAGTTTTTCTATATACATATATATGTACATACATACTAACTTAAGAAATATATATATCTATATATATGTATATATGTATATATATACATATATATATACACACACAAACACACATATCTATGCACATCTGTAGCAAAAATTTGTATTCACTGGGAAATTTTAATTGCATGCATGTATCTTTATCTATATACATATGTAAATGTACACATGCATACAACCATATCCACAAGTAGATGTATGGACAACTGTAGATACTAATAAATCTCTTAAAAAGGGAAACAACACTATATAAATAAACAACATTCAATTATGAAACAATATTGCTTTTAACAAACAATATAGGCTTCTAACAAGAATTCCTTGAGGAAAATTCAAACAATACAGCCTTTTCAGCAAGACTTTGTTGAAAATGAGACAATATATACAACAAAATAGACAACAACAATCAGCAAAGGGTGAATACTGTTAACAATGTAATTCCTTACCAGACATAGCTACAAATTTGAAGGAAAAACATACTCACAAAAAAGAAAAATATTGCAATGGAAAGGGCATTTGAATTTATACTATTTTCCCTTAACATAATTTGATAGAAAATTGAAAGAATATGGGATTCTCAACAACATCCTTTTTAAAAAAAGATAGCATAGCCTAGGGTAGAGACCAATAATCAACCATACCTACTCAATCAAACAAAAATTGTATAACATTAAGTATTTTACACCATTGTGCAACCATAACTAGAAAATGGATAGCATAGATCAAACAATATTTGCTTCAACAACAAGCCAGATGGACAAATCCATCAAACAAAAAGATTCACAATAACATACCCTTAGAAAACAATAGCCATAAAATGTGGACTATAGATTAAACAATATTTGTTTTTAAGAACAATATAGTCTTCTCTCAATAGTAGCTTATCAAAATCTGAAACAATCAAGATTGTGTTAACAAAGATCAAGCAATATTGTGTGCAACAACCTATGGACTAGAAGTGAAAAAATATTTCAAATGGTTCTCCTAGTATGCAAGTCTTTGTGCTCCCTTCACATACATAGATAGTTGTACATATGGTACATGCATTTTGCATCACTCTCATTATTAGTTCCATTGGAAACAATTTTTGTATTGGTTTCAAAGTGATTGGCCCATGCAAAAAAAGAAAATATGTTGCAGTCACCTTTAGAGAAACTTGACAACATGCGGTTGGACTTGTAGCTTCACAAAAGCTCGTCCTCTTGGCATCAATATTTAGTGTTCTATGGTGTATGTTTAGTGGCAATGGTTGTGCCAACACCCACTACTCAAAAACCTAAGCATAGATAGCAAAAATCTATGCACTTTTTAGTAAGGCATTGTTGGGTGTTCTTCTGTGAGTTTACCTCCTTTCATAGCTATGAGCCAGGATTGCGAGCTTCTTTGAAGGTTGAAGTTCAACTGGCCTTTCCAATAGATGTATCACAAGAGGAGTTGTTGCAATGATATGATGTATGTTATGCCTGATGAGAAAGATTGCTTATGCCATTCATAAAAGTGATGGACAATCTATGTTCTTGCTCGGAGGTTTGGTGAGAGCCCATGGGGCTTCATGGCCCAATATGGCAGGGTGGAGAGCAAGCCTTGTTTTCTTGTTTTTCATTGCATATTCACTATATGTTGTTTAGTTGTGTTGTGGGTACTTGTGGACATGGTTGTATGCATGTATAAATTTATGTATGCATATATGTAAATCACAAAACAATGCACCACCTTTTCTATGACGTGAGAGAGCTCAAAAATTGGGAAGGCTAACAAAAATTCTGACCAGAGTTCATCAAAACCAAACAGTAGCTCACCACCTTTCCGCTAGTGCTAGAAAACTCTAATACCATTGAATGTATATATGTGTGTGTGTCTGTGTCTGTGTCTGTGTGCATGTGAACTCAAGAAATTGTGTCCCTGATATGGTAGAGTGGACAATACATCTTGTTTTGTTTTGTTTGGGTGTTTACAAGCACATTTTTGTCTTCATTGTAATATATGTATATATCTATTTATATGTATATGTGTATGTATACATGCATGTGCAATGGAAAATGTGAAGTTTTAATAGATGGAGACTTGGACGAATGAAGGCATGATGCATAACCATAGCAGCACTAGTGTTATACTCTTTTTAAAAGTGTACATTTCACCTTTCATTCATTGCACTCTCCATTGAAAACATTTCCTATGCATATCTAAATTTGAAAATAAAATTACATATTTGTATGCTTTGGTTGTTGTCAATAGATCACTATTGGGGGAAGTATCTATGAATGTACATGTTTCTAATTTTTTGATTTTTTATTTTTGCACCATGTTTTATATATACAACTAGTAAATCACTAGATATGCATCTGATGCATACTGCTGATTGGGATGCCTTAGTAATAACTATTAGTATGAAAGGTTCTATATTGGGCATAGTTAGTAGCATTGGTTTCACTATTGATCATATTAGTGGGTAATGTATTTTCTTGCTCAGGGGTTTGGTAAGACCCCATGTGGCTGTATAGGCCATTATGGTATGGTGGAGAGCAAGTATTTCTTTGGTATGTTTCATTTTCTATTCCTTGTCTATTAATTGGTTTCATTCTTTCTTTCTTAGCTAGCATACACATCCTTTTATATGTCTATGTAGCAAAAGCTGTGAATTGTTGACCTATTGTTTGCAAACACATTCCTATCTTCATTATGTTATATGTATATAAATGTGTATATGTATATGTATATATCCATGTACAATAAAAAAAGGTGAAGTTAATTTAGGTGGAGAGTGTAATGAAGGAAGGGACGATGCACAGCCATAGGTAGCAGCAGCGGTGCACTCTTCTTTAAACAATGCATAATGTACCTTCCATTCATTACACTCTCCATTGAAAAAGAGATTGCATATGCATATATACATTTGCAAAGTCATTTCCATATATGTTTACTTTTGTTATTGTCAATAAGTGACTATAGGGAAAAGTATTTATCTACATGCAGGTTTTTATTTTCTAATTTTCCCCCCCTTTGCGTGATGATTTAATATTTGCTAGTAGGAAATTTGTATATATGTGTGTAATGCATAATGTCAATTATGATGCCTTGGCCATTATCACTTCTGCACTCAAAAAATAGTTGTTAGAATGAAAGGTGCTATATTGGGAGTAATAAGCAACATTCATTTCATGATTGATCATAGGGCAGAAATTTGTGGACACACTTGAGCTTATACCATCAAGGAGAATTATTTTTCAGAAGAGTATTTAAGTATTAAACTATGTATCATCATACTTGACAAATTTCTAGTATATGTAGCATGGTTTAACATTAAAAATGCTTTGCTAAAAGAAAGTTTTGTCAATGTATAGTGTTATCATTAATTCTTGTCCAGAGACAAATTTAGTATTGCAATTGGTGCATTTTCTTTTGAATTAGCCACTTCTCCAATGAGATTGTTCTGACAAGGCTTTGTGACCCAATATGTTGGGGTGGAGAGTAGGCGTTCCTTTCTTCCATTTCATTTTTTGTTAGTTATTTGTTTATTGGTTACATTCTTGTTTTTTTTAGTTGGAGTTTGAAAGTGGTTTGAAATACAATGCATGTGGATACATACATTTATCTATAGATATACATATATTATGGCTTTGATATTGCATTAATGGTTGGAAGATAGTAAAATAGTTCATGTTATATAGTTTATATTTCTTTCCATAGGGTATTATTGAGTGTTGCTATCTACCTTTGGCTACTTTGTTGTATATTCAATTAGCTTGACTAATTTACTTATACCATTGCCCTTTAACTTGGTGTTTGCAACCATTTTATTGTTTGCTTGATATTATTATTGTAGGCTTTGCTGCCTTCTTCAAGTTCAAATGCTACATCAAATGTGGATTGTTAAAAAGGCTGAAAAACACCAAAGAAACCAACTTTATTATGCACGTCACAAAGACCAAATTTGTGCAGGTCGGTGAGCCAAGTACTTGCAACAAAGATGTTATCTAGACCCACTCGACTTTCCGCCACTTTCCTAGCTATGGATACTACCATTTCCAGCATCCATTGCGATAATACTTGATCGTTGTTGCACCCCTCAACTCCCACCCCTCTGCAGCTGCAACACAACCATTGCAATGAACCTACCCCCACAATACCTAGTTGTACATCGTCACAAAACCTTGCTGGTCATGTCTTTCCATATGCATCACCAGCAACCCACCATTTAAGCAACATGTTTGGTGAAACTTTCCACACTGCTATGCAATCCTTTTGTCAGTGCATTTATGCTTTTTCTGAATTGAAAATTTATTCTATTTGCAATGAGATCTATGCCGACATGAGAGTCTAGGCCTCCAACACTGGTATTGTGTGTTTGCATTGTGCTTCCATAAAGATGTCCACAGATTTATTCTAGCCAAAAAAATGGATCAAGGGCCACAACCAACCATCCTTGCAAAGCTTACTCAAGTCGAAGAAATGTTTATAGCTAGAGTTGCTCCAGTTTTGCAACCCATGCTAGAAGAGGCCAATAAAAATATAGTAGCCATACTATAAGCTTCCCACAAGACATCACGACCATTGCAACTTTATTTTTGTGTCGTCTACATGATCTTGAAGTCGTGATTGTGTGAATGATTGGCATTCAGGGGACAAACTATGATTTCTATGTTGACAAACATAATTTCATGGCTCCATTAATATATAAAATTAAGAATGACCCATACTATAGTGATGTTGTAATAAATTGTGATGCTTTAAATTTGTTTCCTTCTAGAAGTACGGACATCTCTGATCTTTTGCACATAATGTAAGAGCCAATGTACAACCCAATTCAACCAATGGAAACTATAGAAGACACTATTGATGAGGAAGCTGACCTTCGGGACTTGTCATCATTTATTCCATTGATGCCCAATCCTCCTCAAGAATTGCAGGAAATTAGAGATGGCTTACAAATTAAAGACAATTGTTAAAATACCTTTCCTTGGCCTGAAATAAATCCTAGCCCTATCAATGAATATAATACAAAAGGGTTATTAAGCATGGATTTTCCAATCTTGTTCCCTGTTGGCATGGTAATGCCCCTACAATTGAGAAGCATACAAATTCACTTACATGAATATTCCTTGCACTTGATGAGATACTATGATACTAGTAGATTTTTGAAGCATGTCAGATGTAGATATTAAATTTATAATTTGATAATGAGACATCAAAGCCAACAATCAATATCAAATTTTATGAAAGCAAACGTGGAAGAGAGAATCCCAAAGTCTGTTATTGCTTTCTGACAATTGCTTCAGGAGGCACTAGGTACCCAAATAGCAAACCAACTTGTTCAATTTGTTTCATCCTTGTGAGGAACATGCTCATATTGGGCCAAGTGTCGATAAGAGTTTGCAACAATGATCCACCAACTCATTATACCAACTCTTTTCTTCACTCTGAGCTTTGCAAATATATAATGGTCAGATCTACATATGGTGATTGAACCTTATGCCCAATTGCATTTTCCATACTCCTGGAGACACTTCACATAGAACATTATATAGAACCTGCACATAACAACCTTGTACATGCACTTGAAATTCACTATGTTTCGTGAAGAGGTTATTGAGAAACTATTCCACACAAAATACTATTGGTATAGGTATGAGTGGTAGCATCACTCGTCAGAACATGTACACGGTTTCTTGTGGCTCCCAGATGCCCCAAACATGGACATGCTTCATTTTTCCAATCCACATGAGCTTGAACAAGCTAAAAAAAATTTTGACCGCTATGTCTCAACATGGAACCCTAATTCCCTAGAGCAGCTAATATCAAGGATGCACCACTAAACTTTGGAGGACCCGTGCTTGTTTGATACTACACAAATTTCTTCCATGGATCCAATGGTGGACTATGAATAGTTGTTGAACATGGTGCAAGGGCATACCAAGTGCACTCAATACACTTTCCTTAGGAAAAAATGACACCAATTACAATGTCGCTACAAAGCTCCATGGTCTATGCAACCATCTTCAACATTGGCAATTGATAGTGAATTGAACAAATCCTATAAACCAGCAATAAATGATGAGCATGTTAATATCCAAAACCCTGGGATGCTTGAAATTTGGTGAGAAAATGTTGATTTCCAGCTAGTATTGTCTAGACAAATTGTGCTAAACTAAATTTCCAAATATGCATCAAAGTCTGAGAAAAAATATGAAAGCTACATTGATATCTTGCAAAGGCTTGCAAATAAAAATTCATCTAGGGATAAAGTGTTTATTTCCTACCAGAAATTTATGATGAATTTGGTTGTTGATCATGACATTGGTGCACAAGAAACATGCCATATGCTGTAAAAGTTGCCCCTTTTCATGTCAAGTCAGCATTTCTTGTCTTTGAATGTTAGTAGGCAGACATTCCATTGTTTGAAAATAGTTAATAGTGGTGACGAGCTTGCCAGTGGTTATATTCATTCCTACATGCAAAGACCAATTGAAATGGAGATGATATCCCTTATTCATTCTACACAACTTTATGGGTATGTGCAAGATCATCATGGAAAAAACAAGCCCTTAAGTGGCAAAAAAAATAGAAAAATCAGAGTTAGGAAACTTGACGTAAAATTTTGAATAAGTTATCCATATTAAATTTCAAAAATATGTAACAATAAAATCTATAGAAAATTGAATGTAGTTTCTAAACTACTAGATTTGTTTAAAAAAAAAAGAAATTTATTTGGTGAAAATTTGAAATTTCAATGCAATAGTACTTAAATTTCAGGGAAAAAATAAGATTTAGGTGTCTGTCTAAAAACCCTAACCACAATAAACTGATAATATTTTTTTTATAATATTTTAGAGATAAGTAGAGGACTTGTGTCCCAATGTGATGCATATTTTTTTGTAATTTTTTTCCAAGTAAATAATTAATTATGAATTTTTTATTACAACTTTTTAAAAATATAAAAAGCTCATATGTCTGACCACCTTAGCTTGGTCAAACTTTTATGAAATTCATTTTTTCTTTTTTTAATCCTATAGTATACTAAGAATAAATGTGACGCATTCTTTGGATTCAAAAAATGTGATATCATTTGAAAGCTATAAATGTTTTTCAATCAATCTATCAATCAAGACTTTAGTCATAATTTGAATAGAAAATGAATAATAATTACTTATTAAATTCAAAGTAAAACATAATTTATATTTTTGGGAAGTTGAGAATTTCCTTTAAAAACCCTTTTTGTTTCATCAATTTTGGGTTAAAAAAAAGTCATTAGCCACATACCCATAATATTGCCACTTTTTGGCCCATCATGATCTTGCACATACCCTTATACATATCAAAAAAATTGCAAAGGTTCAACTTGGCGTGCTCGGCCACAACCTACTATCATCATTCTTTACCCCCTTTTCAAGACCATCCCACCATAAAAAAGTGATGCCTTTGAAACATTTTGTTGGTCAAAATTGCTACTATACAAACATTTTCAAAATATTGAGCTTGAGATAGGCCTTACGAGAGAAAGCAAAACACAAAATTGGAGTCTATTTTATGCTGTTGGCTATGACACTTGGCATGTCAATGACTTATTGTTCCCCCTACCGATGGGGAGGGTAGCAATAGTGATATTGATATTGCATTGTCCCCGCCTGACGTAGATGAATATGAGTGGGAGTTGCTCTCTCAATTTGGTGCGACAAAAAATGTTTGTTTTGACTAGCTGCAACTCTTGGGTAGATGAGACTTTGTCCTGCATCATAGGTGGGACAACCACCATGTTCCAGAGAATCTTCATAGCATTGTTGAAAAATTTGTTTCAACAAGTAAATTTCATACAACTGAAGGCACTCTTCCCTCTTTCGCAATGCTCACACTTTGCCACTAACTATCTCCCAGGCAAAAGCTTTCTTTGAATATTATTGAACAACACCATCTTGGCCCCTCCTCATCATCACCACTACATATGATCATTCAAGGAAGTACTAGCAAAGGTAAATAATTCCTCATTGACAAGATTTGGAGAGCACTAAATACATGATTGAATTAGAAAATGAATCCTTTGCTTGCTTTGGCTCCAACGGGTGTTGCTTCCTAGAATATTGGTGCCTCCACAATGCATACTACTCTCTGGATACCAATAAGATATATGAATCCATTGAAAGGACAACCATTGACCATATTTTAGGAGGACTTCAAACACATTAACTTCATCTTAATTAATGAAATGAGCTTCTTGGGACCAAAGTTGCTTAAAATAGATAGTCAATTACGACAAGCATTCCCTAGTAGACATATGCAACCATTTGGTGGTGTGTCTATTATACTTGTGGGTGACTTGGCACAACTACCCCCTATAATGGACATACCTATCTATGGTTCTTAGTCCATAGCATTGGCACTTTGACACACTTTTAATATTGTTGTCATGCTTGACACTGTCTTCCGTTAGCATGGGCAATCTGATTCACAACAATAGTTTCACATGCTCTTTATGAATATTAGAAATTTCTAGGAATCCATGTTTGATTGGAAAATTATTATGAATTGAACGAAAACCATGCTTATGTCTAAGAAAAACCAAGAGTTTGATGAGGCTATCCACTTATTCCCGGCAAATAGGTTGGTTGCTTTGCATAGTAGGAAAATGCTACAACACATAAATGTTCCAGTTGCAATTAGTGTTGTTGAATGTTCCCAAAAAAACACACTTGATTATGGTGATGATGAATAGATTCAAGCAGAGCTCTTGCTTTCTATTGGTCAACAAGTAATGTTGACAACAAATCTTTAGGTGGCAGCTGGCTTGGTTAATGGATCATTGGGTCTAGTGAAGGCTATTGTATATGCTATGGGTGCTAGACCACCTCAACTGCTTGAATATGTTGTTTTTGACTTCCAAAACTACATTGGGCCAACATGGGATCAAGACTATCCAAGCTTCATCCTAATTATCCCAATCACACAAGGCACCCATAGGAAACTCCTGTTGACAATGGCTTGGGTGATAACAATTCATAAATCTCAAGGCTTGACATTAGAGAAAGCTACAATAGATATTATAACTAAAGAAAGGCAAGGGATAACATTCACAGCTCTCTCTTGTGTTAAATCAATAGCGGGAATACACATAGATCCACCTTTTTGTTTTAACAGGTACTCTAGGCTACATTCCACCAAATATAATGGGCTTTGAATCAAATAAGAGGCTCGCCTAAAATAATTATCTGCATTCCCATCATGATGAAATATTTTTGTTCTTTATGGTAACTATACCACTTCTCCTTTTCATTTATGTTTCAATTCTTCCACAATACCCTTGAATCCTACTATTCATTTTCCCTTGTTCCCTCCATAGTCTAGTTGTAATTGCTTTCCCCAACATTCCAAAGGTTTTACCTCTACAATCATTACTAAGAGAAGTTTCTATTCAATTTTGCCTTGTGTTGCCCCTTGTGCCCAATAAGAAACATTGATTCATTCCTCTTCCCCACTTGCCCAAACTATTATCTATATTTAATTTTTCTCTCAATAGCTTCCTCCCCTTTACCTAGTTATGCTACTTCAAGGGGTATCATGTTTGAATAATTTATTTCTAACCATTTTAAATTCTAACAAATTTATATTGCAAACATTTACAACTGTTAGTGCAGATCTTCACAATTTTTAATACCTTCGTTCTCACAAGTTTTCCATGGTTTTCACATTGCAATTATGTTCCATTTGTATACAAGGTAAGGCTATATGTCATTCTTTCCATCTCTTCTTTTGCAACTACATCCACACTTCTTTGTCACAAATACCGCAACTGAATATATTTTTAAAAATAGATAACAGTGCTTTCAATTGAACAAAATTGCTAGGTACCAGAAGATAATTATATGCAATTGTCCACATATTGTACCATCCTCTTTGCAAAAGATATGCCTACATCCTATTTATATGATCTATTCTATTGCAAATACATTAGATATTATTTTTTACTAACTATACGATTGTTTATATTTGTTCATTTAGATATTGCCTACTAATGACACATGTTTGTCATAATAAACTTCAAATTCCCCTTATGTCTAACCATATTTCATTGAAAGCTTTTTAGATTGCAAATGTGTGTATTGAAATATATACTCACATCTCCTATGTATAGATCTCCTAAATGTTAAATAGCTTTGCGATTACACATTTACATTGGGTATAGTCATCACCTACATTCCATTTCTATACAACGTAAGCCTATATATCTTATCTTTCATTTCTTATTTCACAACTCCATGTAAATTTATTATTGAAAGAATTTGAGGTTACAAATGTGCGTGTTGATATATAGATGCACATGTCCACTGTACAATTCTACTAAATGTTAAATAGCTATATGATTGCACATTTGCATGGTGTGTGGCCTTCACCTACATTCCATTTGTATACAACACAAGCCTATATATGTTTTCTTGAATTTCTTATTTCACAACTCCATGTAAATTTATTAAAGATGTACAACATCAATCCCAACTCAGAAAAAATTCTCAAGTGTCAAACAAATGCCTTCACCATTGATTATAGTGGTGGACATTTAATCTTTCTACTCCAGGGTTTGGTGAGAGCCCATGACGCTCGATGAAACAATGTGGTAGAGTGAAAAGAAGGCCTCCTTTCCTGTCTCAATACTCCAATCCATTCCCTACCCATGGTATGCCTATATTTTGTTTACTTATACTATTCTACTATAGTTGCATTGCATATTATTTGGTGTGAATTCTATAAGTCTTTATATTTTCTGATTGATTTATCATCCACCAATGGTATGTGTTTAGTACACTAAAGTTCACATTATCCTTACATGTTTACAACCATACTCAACCCAAACAATCCTCATTCATGGATGTTTTTACACCTTCAAATCTTGTATTAATTTAGCAGCGACCTAAACATTGCTTTCACCATTGATCCCAATGGTGGACAATTTATTTCCTTTCTTAGGGGTTTGGTGAGAGCGCATGACACTCCATGAGCCAATATGGTAGGGAAGACATTGGGCCTTGTTTTCTTATGTTCACACCGCATTCTGCAACATGCACCAGGTAAGCCTAAATTTTATTTACTTCATTCCTGCCATTACATGTCCATAGAAAATTGTGTGTTATAAAATATAGATCTTTGATATCTCTTGGTTTACATATTGTCTATGAATTAGAGATGGCCACTACACTAAAATTCACACTTTGTTGTTATTCTTCCAGAGCTTACTCTAGCAATAATGCAAATTTCAATGATTTTGTTTAAAGTCATCAGTGGCCAAAATATTGCTTGTACCATTGATCACACTACTAGAACAATTTATTTTTCTAATCGAAGGTTTGGTGAGAGTGTGTGATGCTCCATGACCCAATATAGTAGGGTGGAGATCAAACCTTGTTTTCTTGTCTTCCTACTGCAATCTACCATGTGCACAAGTATGGTTAAATTTTACTTATTTCATCTCTTGCATTACATTTGTATTCCATATTTTGTATTAGACATTGTAAAAGTATTTAAATCTACTAATTTACATATTCTCTATCAAATACAGATATTTACCACACTAAATTTCACATTTTTCTATTATTTTTCCATAGGAGACTCTAGCTATAAAGGTGAATTTGATGAACTAATGGAAAAATTAGTTACCATGGTCAAATAGACAATTAGATCCTAATATACTAGATGTTGATTGTAATAAGCAATATTCATTCCACCCTTGATTAGAGTGGTGGACAATGTATATTCTTGCTTGGGGGTTTGGTGAGAGTCCATGAGGCTCCATGACCCAATATGGAAGGGTGGAAACCAAGGCTCATTTTGTTGTGTCTTATTTTATATATCTTATGTACAAATCTCTATGTTTTACATAATTCATATGTTTCGGGCTATCATTGTAGAATTTGAGAAAGCCAACTTCACAGAACTCAAAGAACACCTACATGCAAATAACCTGTCATAGAAAGGAAGAGATTGAGACAAAAAAGCAAAGGGTGCTCTGAAAGCTAAAGATGCATTAATCATAGAGAATTAATTAAAAAATACAATGAGATCAATCCTTATGAAGGAGATCAAGAAAGCCTAAAGTGTAACCTAAAATGGAGCATTTAATAATTATAATAATTATTAAATTCCTACAAAATGCAAACTGATTTTATCTTAAGTGAAATAATAAAAGGTGACTTAATTAAATAATTAAGTAATAAACCTTTTACTCTAACACCCGCCCTTAAGATGAACTTAGGGAGTAGCTAGAAACTAAATGCATGAAATCAATGCAACTACAAGCTAGAAATCAAACTTGGGTCCCAACAACTAAGCCTAATGAGGTACCCAATCACAACCAAATCTCTATAAAGTGGAGTAAAGGAGAAAACCGAGTGGGAAAAACTTCTCTCCAAAAAGAGATGAAAAAACATGTTGAAAAAAAATGAAGGAAGGCCTCAAAAAGACCCCAAAGGACAACTTCCTTCACCCCATGCATGGAGCACAACTAAAGATAGTGTGGTCATGCCAAAGGTTTAGTGAAGATGTCTGCAACCTGCTCCTCTGTAGGAATGTACTGCAAGATGAGAGAACTTTCCTAAATCAACTGCTTGATGAAGTGCATGTGGATCTCAATGTAATTAGTCTATTGATGCTCCACTAGGTTGCAAGAAATGTGAATGGAACTCTGATTGTCACACCAAAGAATAGTGGGACTATCAAGAGGAAACCCAAACTCTATCATCAACTGTCAAAGCCATAGAATCTCCTGACTAGCTAACACTACTACTCGGTACTTAACCTCTGTAGATGATAATGCAATAGCAGACTACTTCTTGCAAGACCATGTGATAGGACTAGAACCAAGGAAAAAAATAAAGCCAGAAGTAGACTTCTAATCATTGAAATCACTAGCCCAATCTAAGTTAGTTAAGCCAACAATGTGAGGGATCTTGAAGTGTAGTGAATGCAATAATGAGTGGTGCCCCATTTACCTCAAGATATGTTTGGCTGCTTGTCAATGGATCTCATGTGGATCATGTGAGAACCAAGAGATAAGGCCAACCATAAAGTAAAGATCAAGACAAGAATTTGTCAGGTACAATAAACTGCCAACTAACTACCTATATAGAGTGGAATCTACTAGAGGAGTAGAGCAAGTGGAAGACAAAACTACACCTGACTGAAATGGTGTGGGTGAAAGCTTTCAATCAAGCATTCCAAATCACTGAAGCATATCAAGAGCATACTTTTGCTAAAATATGGAAATCCCATCTGAAGACTGAATAACCTGTAGACCCAAAAAGAAGTGCAGAAGACCGAGATCTATCATCTCAAACTGCTCCATCAATGCTCTCTGAACACTTTGAATCATGGAGGATGAGCTAGTTAGAAGAATGAGATCACCAAGATATAGCACAATAATTAAAAGATCACCCTCCTGATGCTGAATGTACACCGTGTGATCGAAATGACAACATGTGAAGTGAGAGGAAAGCAAGAAAGAGTCCATCTCATACCAAGCCCAAGGGGCTTGTTTGAGACCATATAATGAATGTTGAAGTCTCAAAACCAAGGAATATTCCTACACAAAACTCTGAGGCTGCTCCATATATATATCCTCATATATGTCTCCATGTAAGAAAGGACTCTTCACATCCATCTAAAATACTATCCATCCCTATGAAGTTGCAAGGGAAAGTACAAAGAGAATAGAGTTCATCTTGGTGATAGGAGCAAAGGTCTCAGAGTAGTCAATACCCTCTACATGAGAAAGCCCCTTCGCAACAAGACATGCCTTATACTTATCAAACGAACCATCTGCAACATACTTGGTACAGTACACCCACTTGTACCAAACCAACTTTATTCCCTCAGGAAGAGGACAAAGATCCCAAGTATAATTCTTCATCAAGGAAGAATACTCCTTATCCATGGCCCTATCCTACTCAAGGTGACCTGTCACCTCTGAAAACTTCTGAGGATCATCTGAAATGGCATGACTCAAAAGACTAGAACTAGATGTCTGAGCACGAGTATGATGAGTATCTGAATGATCACCTACCAAAGAACCAACTATCTCAATAGTAACACAGGCTGACCTAGGAAAATGTTGAGTGGCTGGTGGTGGTGGAGATGGTGGATCATCATTTGTATCATCCTCAAGAGATACGTAATCCTCAAGAGATGAAGAGGGAGGAGTAGATAGTGAGGGAGAAGCTAGTGATGGAGAATCCATCAAAGGAAAGTGCTCATCAAACTGGACATCTAGCCTAAATAAGACCTCTCTAGAATTAGGTTCAAACAACTTGTACACCTTAACATCCTCAGAGTAGCCAATAAATATGGGTGGTCATCTCTTCCTCTCCATGGATTTCCACTAAGCATCGGGAATAAATGCCCAAGCCTCACTACCAAAAACTCAAAATTTAGAAACATCAGGCTTGACATGAGTCCATGCCTCCTCAAGAGTCATATGTCGTAATGCCTTATGAGTCATCTGATTCTGAATATAATTGGCACAATTGACTACCTTAGCCTAGAATGAAGAACTCATAGCTCGAGACTATATCATACAATTTTCCATCTCCAGTAAGGTTCTGTTCTTTCTCTCAGCAACACCATTCTAATGAGGGGTGTAAGGTACTATAAACTAATGAACTGTAAACCATGCTCAGTGCAAAAATCCCTAAAATCCTAATTAATATACTCCCCCCCATTATTTGTGTGTATCCTCCTGATAGAAAGTCCAGATTTCTTCTCCACAAATGTCTTAAAGATCCTAAATGAATCAAACACATCAGACTTGTACTTAAGAAAGTACACCCATGTACATTTGTAGAAGTCATCAATAAAAGTGAGCACATATCGCACCCTTGAAAAAGGAGTCAGAATGACATGTGATCACTATGTACCAACTCCGAGGGTTCCTTAGCACATGTGGCTCTACCCATAAGGAAAATAATCCTGGTGATGTTTGCCAAGGACACAACCTCGACATACACCATCAGTACAAGAAATCTAAGGGAGCCCAATCACAAATGCTTGAGTGCTCATATGTTATAAATATTTGTAATTGATATGGCCAAAACGCTAATGTTAAAGCTTGTTCAATGAGTCTGCATGTGCTATAAGATATGAACCTAAACTGTTTGAACTCTCAAAGCCATCAATTTTGTATAAGCAAGAGGGTGCTGTCATAATAGTGGTTTACAATTCCTGAGAGGAATGAATTTTAATTGAAATCAAATATTTTTAGAAAATATAATGATTTAAGCCTTAAAAAGTTCCATTTTAAGGATTCCAATTGAAGAGGGTTTGATCAAATCACCTTAGATCAAACCCCCTTGGATAGAACCTCGCTAGTTTTAAACCATACCCATAAATCGTCTCCTTTACACCTATCAAAATGTTGATAAAAATCACTTTTGATTTAGATTTTGGGGATCAAATGAATTCATTTGAAATTTATTTCAAATTATTATGGTATTCCTCATAACAAGCTATCCAATGAATATAATTTTAATATGTTTTGGTTTTGTTATGTATTTGTTTTTAAGTTTTATTAAACATAGGTTTTTCATCGAAAATGAATTTATTTGTTCTTCACATGTAGAAAAATAGAAGATTATCAAAAAAAAAAATTGAAAAATATGAGTGCACCAGATATTGAAGTTCTTGATCCAACCAAAAATAAAAAATAAAAATTCACATATACAAAAAAGTTACGCGTTATAATCAACTGTGTCTAAATTGTAATTTGTTTGACTTTGAAACTTGATTAAGGAAAAATATTTAATAAAAACTATCTAACCAAGTGGAAGCACTAGATATCAAAGTTACAAATCTAAATTTGAAAAGAATTATAATTTTATCCTTCATGGAAAAAGTTATGTGTTATCACGATTTTGCGTCACTTTTAAAAATGTTGTTTTCGAAAAATCTATTTTCATGGGAGATGGAAAAAGAAGTGCACTTAATTCCAAAAATTTTGAAAAAAATATTTTTAGAATCTACAGACAAAATTTGATGAGACTCTAGTTTGCACCATCTTCAAATTCCTCATAGTTTAGCTGCTATAGGTGCCCGAATGTGAAGATTTAGTTAAAAATAATAATTTTAGTGTCCGTTTGGCCAAAATTGTAAACCACTATTATGGGATCACCCAAGATGTAGAATCAACACTCTCAGTAGCCACAACCAAATTAGGATCATGAAGGTCTCGAATAACCACATCATGCATGAGAACTCAACTGTCTTACCAGAGGTAGAATGGAAAATCTGATACACAGAAAGAAGGATTGTTGAAATGTCACGAACTAGAAGCACATCCTGAAGACAACCACCATCTAATGAAATAGTACCTGAACCTTGAACTGGAAGGTGTGCTGAGTCACCAACTGCAATATGTGTAGTGCCACTAGGGGCAAGTGAGGTGAAAAACTCCTGTGTGTGTGTCATATGGTGAGAAGCACCAAAATCTAGAATCCAAGTGGATTTTGAAGGCAAGGCTTGTGCAGAAAGAGCATGACCTTTCCTTATGGGTTGGGAAGGAGACTGAGGTGAGGTGATATTATGTTGCCGCATGGCTTCCTCTAAAGCCTCTAATCATTTCCAACACCTGGAAATTGGATGTTTTTCCTTGCCATAGAAACTACAAGGATCACCTAATTTCTTCTTAGTCTTGGAGGAAGACTCACCAGACTTCAAAGATTTTCCCTGTTTAGGATTGGACTGTGGTTTTGAATTAGTCTTAGGAGGTGGCTTGGAGGAACTTTCACTGCCTTATGAATTTGTCTTGGGCTTCAATTTCTACTTGTATTTCCCTTTAGATGACTGAGCTACTAGTGTTTGGTTCTTAGATCCTGAGAGAGCATCCAACTATGATATCTTGGTCTGCTCTCATGTCAACCAATCACATAACACCTCAAAAGTAGGCATGGTAAAACATGCACCCAAGGAATCCATGGTGGAATAAAATTTCAAAGAGAATATCTAAAAAGGACCTTGAAGCTTAGAAATAATCAGGTAAATGCACTCCTCATCTATTTTGTTCTTACCACAACCTTATAACAATGACCTTGATGATTTGAACTTCATAAAAAAATCCTCAATGGTAGGATATGAATCAGGTACTAAGGAAGTCAATTCAACCTCAATCTAAAGTGCTCAAACTGATTAATGGTGCCAAATAGAGTTTTAGACTTCAACCACGTAGCCCAAGGAGTTGTACAACACTGTAGATGGAATAGAAGAGTATCTAAAACATGCAAGGATAAAAAACCCATGGCCTCATCCATTCTATTCCTCTACTGAAAGATCTCAAATTATCATGTCAACTGAGGTTGAACATCATCCAAACATGACCATAACCCCTTTGACATGAGAAGTCTGGTCATTTGTGCCTTCTAGGTGTGATAATTGTGTCGAGTAAGGTGCTCAATAGAAGAAGATTCCACCATAATGAATGAGTTTTGAAATGTGTTTTATGAAAGATGTTTCTAGTTTTCTGATGTAAATTATAGAAAGCAAGAAAAAAATACCCCCACAACACAAGAACCCAAACCCCAATACAATTTTTAATGTTGAAAAGCTAGAAAAAGGAAAATATGCTTTAGAAAATGTTCTATGTACTTGATATATTTTCTAATGAAATAAATTGCAGATCTAAATAGATTACAGGACCACCTTTCCAACGCCTATTCATTTTCACAAAACAGAGTCTGGACGCAAAAGTTACGCCCCTGGGAGTGCAAAAAACATGTTCTAGAATTTATTGACAAAAAAGGAATCAAAACTAAAAAATAAAAAAATTAGACCTCCACATCGGATCAGGCTCAGAACCAGCTTTCTGGTGCCTTTTTTTTTTTGAAAATATGAGCTTGTATGACCATTTTACACGTGATTTTGTGAAAGTTCCTCAAGAAAGCCCAATAAGCCCTTTAGGACCCCTCAGGGGCTAAAAAAATGAACCCCTAGTCACATGCAGGACCAGGGGCTGGTTGCTAGGGGCTAGAGCCAAAGCTCCTAGTCTTCCATGTGACCACCGTAGGAGCTAAAGACCTGGAAGGGGCTAGGCGCGGGGTGCTTAGACCCCGATGTGATCCTGGCTAGAAACTTGGAGCCCTCAGGGGCTAGCTGGAGGAGCGACGGTGGACCAACAGTTAGAGAGGGTGGCATGGCTGGTGGCTGGTGGCCACCAGGAGGTGCAAGGGTGGTGTTGCCCTTCTAAATGGGCAGTGCAATATATATTTTTTTAATTTTGATTTTTAATTTTTTTTAAATTTCACCTCGAAACTCATGCTGGGGAGGCCGTACAACCTCTCTGGAAATTTTTTTTGCCTCTCTGATCAACTTTGTCCAAAATGGATGAATGAACAGTCATTTCTAGGGTTTTGGACCACTGTATACTTAATGGAAAGGTTTGTTTTGACTCAAAAGACCCTAATCAAATAGGTATGCCTTGGATCAAAAGAGACAAACCCCAAACCCTCGAAGCTCCAAAAATCTTTCAAAAAAAATGAACAAGAAGCAACAGGTCTAGAGCTCTGATACCATGTAGAAGTTGAGAAAGCCAAATTAACATCACCCAAAGATCACCTACATGCAAATAACCTATCATAGAAAGGAAGAGATGGAGACAAAAAAGAAAAGGGTGCTCTTAAAGCTAAAGATGCATTAATCAAAGAGAATGAATTAAAAAATACAATGAGATCAATCCTGATGAAGGAGATCAAGAAACCCTAAAGTGTAACCTAAAAGGGAGCATTTAATAATTATAATAATTATTAAATTCCTACAAAATGCAAACTAAGTTTATCTTAAGCGAAATAATAAAAGGTGACTTAATTAAATAATTAAGTAATAAACCTTTTACTCTAACAATCATTGTGATGGAATAAAATAGTTAATGTTATACACTTTGTGTTAGATTCCATTTGGCCTTGTTCATTATTGTTCTCTTACTTAAGCTATATTGTTTCATCCTCGAGAAGGTGTTGTTGGAAAGGCTATATTGCGTCGTTATCCCTCTCATGATCCATAAAAATTGTTGACATTATGTAGTTTATGTCAATTGTTATTGTCTAGCTTGGGCGATATTCTCTCACTTTCAATACGCTCCTATTCAATAGACTCTATTCTTTCAATTTTCAATAGCATGTTGTTGAGAAAAGATCAAAAAGTATATTGAATAATGCTCTCTATCTTAGGCTAGATTTCTTTATTTTTGATAGGGTTATGTTGAAGATGCTATGTTCCAATTTTTGATAAGGTCCTGTTGATAGAAGACAATATTATTTGTTAAAAGAAATATTGTTTCATTTATGGTTGGGTTATATGGCTATATACAAATCTACACAAAGGGAAATTTAATATTTTGTCATTTATGGCTTCTGTTATGTGGAAATGATTGCAATATATTCAAATAGTCTATGCTATCTTCTAGAATTCCCTCTAATTTCTCTTGCAATTTATTTGCAATGCATAATAAATTAGTTAATATTATAGAGTAGTGCTTCGGTTGTTGTCGATGGATCGCTATCGGGGAAAGTATTTGTCAATGTGCATGTTTCTAATTTCTAAATTTTTAACTTTTGTGCCATGTTTTATATTTACAACTACCAAATTGTTAGATATGCATCCAATGCATACTATAGTAAAATAGCTTGTCTTATACAAGGGTATGTACAGGATCATGATGGGCCAAAAAGTGGCAATATTATGGGTATGTGTAGGGTATGTGGCTGACGAGTTTTTTTTACCCAAAATTGATGAAATGAAAAGGGTTTTTAAAGGAGATTCTCAACTTTCCACCAATATAAATTATGCTTTACTTTGAACCTAATAAATAATCATTATTCATTTTCTATTTGAATTATGACTAAAGTCTTGATTGATAGGTTGATTGAAAAACATCTATAGCTTTCAAACAGTATTACATTTTTTGAATCCAAAACATGCATCACATTATATGCTTCACATACTATAGGATTAAAAGAATAAAAAATTAATTTCATGAATTTTTGATCGAGTTAAGGTGGTCAAACATATGAGTTTTTTATGTTTTTTAAAAGTTGTAATAAAAAAATCATAATTAATTATTCACTTGGAAAAAAATTACAAAAAATAATGCATCACATCCAGACATGAGTCCTCTACTTATATCTAAAATATTATAAAACAATATTATCATTTTATTGTGGTTAGGGTGGTCGGACAAAGACCTACTTCTTATTTTTTCCTTGAAATTTAAGTACTACTGCATAGAAATTTCAAATTTTCACCAAATAGATTTTTTTTTAAAATAAACCTAGTAGTTTAGAAACTACATTCAATTTGCTATAGATTATATTCTTACATATTTTTTAAATAATATAGATAACTTATTCAAATTTTTATGTCAAGTTGCCTAACTCTCATTTTTCTAAATTTTTTGCCACTTAAGGGCCTATTTTTTCCATGATGATCCTACACATACCCACAATTTATGTTAATATACTATTTCATCCTTCATTTGGTACTCTAAAACAATCTACAACTTCCCATATGTTGGTTATTATTTTACAGATTAGCTTTCTCTTTGTAACATATTCCTTATTGTCGCTCTCTAGCTTGCGCTATGTAATTTCATGTCCAAATTGTTCGTTGCATTCCCTATTGTGCAATGTTCTATACAATAAGTATGTATCTACTATGGTATACATACATATGTGCACATAGCCGAGACACATACTCCACCATTGCAATCAATGTAGCGCTATGTCACTGTCTTCTTTGTGTCTGCTTCGAGATATACTCAAGTCTGCCACCCTCAGTGTTTGCATGTCTCTTACCTTTGATGTTCATCCCTGCCTATCGACTCATTGTTGTGTGTTACTACATGGAACTGTTAGTTATTTTTTGAATTTTATTTTTTTCATTATGTAAATAATTGTTTCAAGTTTATGGACTAGTTTCATCATAAATTAATTAAAAAATAGAAAAATATCCAATCATAAAAATATTACATATTTGAAAACTAGATATCATCATCTATAATGGGTTCGAATTTCACAAAATAATGAAAAAAAAACTCATTTGCCATATTACACAAGTTATCTTTTTCTCTTGACCTTACCACGACCTTGTATTTACAATTCCAAGCCTAAGGGTTGGGTTACTATGCCTTTTTTGAGCCCAAATACAAATTAAAAACATGGATTGTGATTTTCAAACTTTTTAGAACAAGTACCCATTTTAAATTGGATACCTATTTTTAAAAATGGATGGGTAACTATTTTAAAGCTAAAAATTGTCACTTCCCCTAAAAGTGGACTCAACTTCTTATACTTACCCACTCTGCAATATTTCATAATTTTTTTCCTTTCCTTCTTCATCCAATTGGTATGCCTAATTTTAAAACATCTTGAGTCTCTCCTTTTAGTAATTTGAATTCATGATTAAAACTTTGGATTTAATACTATTCTATCATTTTGTTTGAATAGTTTAATTTAAGTCTACATGAGAGTAATGGAAATCTTGGTATTCATGCTCAAATTCTATGGTATCCATATTTAGATACAATATTTTATTTACCCTTTTTATAAATTTGATTTTAAATTCATATCCTAGAATTATGGTAACTCATTTTTGTTGTTATAATGAGGATAGTTTTTTTTCTAAGAAAAAAAAAAGAATCTCATGATCAATCCTAAATTTGAAATGCCTTCCATTAAATATTGATGTTATTTTTTAATTGCATGAATAATGGCTAGCAGTTCCTTTTCATATGTTGGCCTTAGATTTTTTTTTCCTTTGAATTGCCAACTCTCAAATGTTAATGAATGCTCTTCTTCCATTAGTACTGCCCCAATTCCATTTCCAAAACGCATCATATTTTGCCAAAAATATTTTAGAGAAGTCCAAGGTAGCTAGTATTGGGATTGATGTGAGAGCTTCTTTTAGTTGTTGGAAGGCCTGAGTGGCTAGCTCTAACAATTAAAATAAATACTTCTTTAATTACATTGTTAAGGTTGTTTTGATATGAGCATAATTATAAATAAATATTCTATAGTATCCTATTAAACCTAATAATCCTCTCAACCCTTTGATATTTTTATGTTTTAGGCATTATTTTATTACAAAAATCTTCTTGGGGTCTACCTTAACACCTTTATGTGATACCATATGTCCTTTGTACCCTATTTATTTTACCCCGAAGTCACATTTGGATTGCTTGGAATAGAGTTTATTATCTTGCAATACTTGCAATAACTTGTCTACAAGTTGTAAATTTCCTTCCCATGATTTACTATAGATAAGGATATCATCAAAGAAATCCACCACAAATTTATGAAGAAATGTGCAAAGTACTCAGTTCATGAGGCTTTGAAAAGTTAATGGGGCATTAGTTAAACCAAATGTCATTACTAAGAATTAGTAATTCCCCTCATATGTTATAAAGGAAAATTTATGCATATCCTCTTCCTTTATATGCATTTGATGAAAACCAAATGTAGAGGAGGGGAACCAACTACTCTGGGACTCTAGGTCACAGGAGAGTCTAGAACAATAGGTTACCTTGATATACCTCAAGCTAGATGAATGGATTGGAAAGGTTTAAGGTTTCAAGGGTTGAAAAGGAAGGAAAAATTGTCTCTCACTTTCCTTCTGCTAACTTGAATGTTTCAAGGAATTAGAAGAGTGAGATTTCAAGGTTCAGATTGTAACTCAAATAGCTCACTATCAGAGGACTACAATGTCGATGTACTCCAATATGGAACACTGGGGTCTCAGTGAAACATTGGTGTCTATATGGACATAAAGCATAAGGTACAATACAAAATGCCAAAAACCCTACTAACTACTTGATTAACAAAGTTTTATGCTATGATAGAGATAGAAAATGAAGAATAATGAAATAACAAGAAGAATACTATAACAATTCTAAGCTAGAATTTGACAAGGGAAAGGTGGTAGAAATGGACCTTCAAACTTGCAAGTTAAGGCCTTCAAGATCTTCACTTCATGAACAAACTCCACACAAAAGAATGAGAAAATGTTGGGGTTGTGTTTACAGGATTGCCTCAGTTAGTCCCTTGCCTTGGTGTTCCACCTTCACAGACATCCAAATAGCAAGAACTGTAGAAGGATGATAAAGAAGCTATAGAAATGGAAATACCAAGCAATGTTGAAACAATAATAGGCTACTACATGAGTAGATGATGCAAAGGTAGATGAAAATGGATGGATATCATGTTCTCAACCAAGTGCACTAAAGGAAAATGGAGGAAGATATGAGCTCACAAGCTATACAAAACCAATGCTACTACAACAACAAAGAGGAGGGGCCAACAAAGTAGTAGGGTATGTGTAGGATTATCATGGGAAAAATAATCCCTTAAGTGGTGAAAAATTTAGAAAAATTAGAGTTAGGCAACTTGACGTAAAAATTTGAATAAGTTATCTATATTATTTCAAAAATATGTAAGAATAGAATTTGTAGCAAATTGAATGTGGTTTCTAAACTGCTAGGCTTATTTAAAAAAAAAATCTATTTGGTGAAAATTTGAAATTTCAATGCAATTGTACTTAAATTTCAGGGAAAAAATAAGTAGGTGTTTGTCTGACCACCCTAACTACAATAAAATGATAATATTTTTAAATTATAAGATTTTACATATAAGCAGAGGACTCTTGTCCCCATGGGATGCATATGTTTTTGTAATTTTTTTCCAATTAAATAATTAATTATGAATTTTTTATTAATTTTTTTTTTAAATATGAAAAACTCATATGTCTGACCACCTTAACTTGTCAAAACTTCATGAAATTCTTTTTTTTTAATCCTATAGTATGTGAAGCATAGAATGTGTGCAATTTTTGGATTGACAAAATGTGATACTGTTTGAAAGCTATATATGTTTTTCAATTAACCTATCAATTAGGACTTTAGACTCAATTCAAATAGAAAATGAATAATAATTATTTATTAAATTCAAATTAGGGCATAATTTATATTGGTGGAAAGTTGAGAATCTCCTTTACAAAATGTTTTCATTTCATCAATTTTGGGTAAAAAAAAAAGTCATCAACCACATACCCTACACATACCCATCATATCACCACTTTTTGTCCCATCATGATCCTGCACATACCTAGTAACTTGCAGCTACAATGGTGGTGGTGAAGCATGAAGGAGCTGACAGTGAGTGAGATTAATCAAGAAGCTATTCAAAACTTTTTCCATGATTGAAGAAGTGTGAAGAAGTTGGATTGAATGAAGGAATAGACAATTTGAATCAATGAAGGAGGCAAAAAACCATTTGAATTTAGTCCAAAGAGCAACAAATGTTAGGGTATGTGTAGGATCATCATGGAAAAAATAGGCCCTTATGTGGCAAAAATTTTAGAAAAATTAGAGTTAAAGATATCAAGTTTCCACAATCCATCAAGTAGTGCTATTAATGTCTGGATTTGATTGTGTTTTGGTTTTTCACATCGACGTTTCGAATCATACTACATGATCCATCATCAGGATGAAAGAGAGCTAGAGGAGAAGAAAATGATTGTTGCAGACCAAAGCAAGCTAAAAAGAGAGAGAGGAGACACAAGGTTCAAGGCACACGGTTCGAGGTTAAGGGTGAATTGAAAATGTTTAATGAATAAGATAAGTGTAAATATGAATAAAATAGAAAAAGAAATAAATAAATAAAGACATAAATGATATAGGTGTAAATCAAGGATAAAAAATAAAATGAAAAGAAAAGGAAAAATTAAACAATAGGAGATAAACAAACCAGAATGAGATGAAAATTTGAATAAGTTATCTATATTAGAGTTAGGCAAATTGATGTAAAAATTTGAATAAGTTATCTATATTATTTAAAAAATATGTAAGAATAGAATCTGTAGCAAATTTAATGTAGTTTTTAAATTACTAGGTTTTATTTCTTTTAAAAAAATTATTTGGTGAAAATTTAAAATTTCAATGCAGTAGTACTTAAATTTAAGGGAAAAAATAAGTAGTTGTCTGACTGACCACCCTAACCACAATAAAATGATAATAATTTTTTATAATATTTTAGTCACAAGTAGAGGACTCATGTTCGGATGTGATGCATAGTTTTTTGTATTTTTTTTCCAAGTAAATAAGTAATTATGATTTTTTTATTACAACTTATATAAAATATAAAAAATTGAATGTCTAACAACCTTAACTTGGTCAAAACTTCATGAAATTATTTTTTTCTTTTTTAAATTATATAGTATGGAACTTAGCATAGAATACAATGCATGTTTTGGATTCAAAAAATGTGATACCATTTGAAAGTTATAGATGTTTTTCAATCAGCCTATCAATTAGGACTTTAGTCATAATTCAAATAGAAAATGAATAATAATTATTTGTTAAATTCAAACTAAAGCATACTTTATATTGGTGGAAAGCTAAGAATCTCCTTTAAAAATCCTTTTCATTTCATCAATTTTGGGTAAACAAAAAGTCGTCAGCCACATACCCTACAAATACCCATCATATTGTCACTTTTTGGCCCATCATGATCCTGTACATACCCATTACACTTCATGTCTAATGGAGGAGTGTAATGCCTCTAAGAATTCTAGAGGCAGAAGTCCTATCAGAATGGAAATGCACCACATAGATGTCTGCACACTATGCTAGCGCCCCCATCAGAAATTTTCCCACCGACACACAAATGAGTTGCCAAGTGGATGAAGAATGGAAATGGATGTGGAAAATACATCATCGAGATCATATTTTCTAAGGTAAAGGGTGTATAAATGGGGAATTTGTGGGTGGTGCAAAATCATGCCATTATATTTTTCTCCCACTTTAGCAAGCATAAGTTTCAGTGAATGCACGGTAAATTAGAGTGAAAGAAGTTGAAAAGCATATACCTGAACCATCAAGGAAGTAGACCACAATTTGTAAAAATTAGGTGTAGGAGAGATGGCTCCACACGTACTTGGTTTATGGAGATTTAAACAAAAGAGTCGCAGGTGCTCAATCCTACAAAAAGTTAACAAAAGGATTTGTAGGTGCTTGGTCCTATATAATTGGCATCACAGGTGATCAATCTCATAGAAGATGATCAAAGGGTTCTATAGGTACTCCATCATATAGAATGAAAACACTTCATAGGAACTTACTCCTACAAAGGAGGTGCCATAGGTGCTTGATCCTGAGGGATGCCAAATGTGAAAGGCTCTACAAAGTCTGATTGGCCCTTACATGTGCTTGGTCCTATAAGGAAACATGTTAATCCACAAACAAAACATGTTAGGCAAGCTAAAAGTCACACAAACAGATAGATAGTCATATCTTAGTGTAGTAACTGAAAAAATTATCCTTTTTCCTTACTTCATTTGGGAATAATTGTCATTGATTTAACGTAATGTTGCCTAGGTTTAGTGTTGATGAAGGCACAAACCTGAGACACAAAAATAACCCACAAACAAGAGAATAATTTTATTATTTAGAAAATGGAACTTCTTACATGCAGAGGATCTCAAATCCTCAAGTTCTACAACACATGCAAGCTACAAAAAGCTACAGAATAACCCTTTCGCAATATGCGAGCTTGTCCCCAAAAAGTTACCCAAAAATTAGAAAACCTTCCCATAAATAGAGCTCCTCATTTATTTGGAGCCAAAACAACATTCAATTTGAGTTTAGGTGGTTTGGCACCAAAAATTTATAACATGAAGTTCAAATTTCAAAAGAGCATTTGCAATGGTATCTTCTAGAAAGTGCGCCAACTTCGCGGGGTCATAACTTTTGATCTAGGCCTCTGATTCACGAACCGTTTGAATTGTTGGAAAGGTCTCGAAGTCAAGAACGCGTTTGTAATTTGATACACCAATTTTGGAAAGTTTTAGGGCCATTCTGAAAGCAATAAGTGCCTCAAATCTCACTCAGAAGATTTTTAGGTGCAAATCTGGGAAACTAAAACTGCAATATCTTTCAACCCAGGAACCAAAAATAAAAACCGTAAATTGGATATTTTATTATGGAAAAAAGGGTATCAAAAAATGTAAAAACATCTAAAAACTAAGAAACTTGAAATTTAACTATTTTTGGGTGATGCAAGATTGCCCTTACACCACTGGATGCTCCTACATCAGACACCCAGGGTAATTTGAGAAGTGACCCTGTCACATCTCAGATGGTTGAGGAAAACCCAACCGATCAACCCCTACCTTAGATAACCATGATGAATCTTCCACAGGTCGTCCTCTCCATTTCACCAGATATTCTTCATACTGCCTATTTCTGGTACTCCTTTCCACATGAGTATCCAAGATTGCCTCAATCTCCTCCCTTTCTGAAGTAGGTGCTAGAATGTCATACTGCCCTATTGCTGGTGCTTCCTCTGTTCCACCTTCATGATACTCTGTCAAATCTAAAATGTTGAACACAGGGGAAATATTGATTCCATCAGGCAACTCTACCTCATATGCATTCCCTGAATCATGCTTCTTCAAAATCTTACAGGGACCGAACTTCTTCATCTTCAATTTGTTATATGTTCCCACTGAAAATCTTTCTTTCCTCAAGTGGACCATCACTTCATCACCAATCTGAAACTCCTTATACCTCCTCTTTTGATCTACCTTAGCCTTATACTACATATTCATATTGTTAATATGTTCTTTTACCTTCTCATGTATATCCTTGATGTGTTCTGCAAAATCTTTAGCTTCAACACTTGTTTTCTTCTCTTGGTCCATCTTCCTCAATTCTGGAGTTGTTTTGGGGCTACTTCCATACACAATCTGGAATGGTGATCTACCAGTGCTTCTGTTGATAAAATTGTTGTAAGAAAATTCTACCGGGGTAAGATCAAGTCCCATCCCTTGGGTTTATCTCCTACCAAAAATCTCAATAGGTTACCCAGACTCCTGTTAACAACCTTTGTCTGCCCATCTATTTGTGGATGGTGTGCAGAACTGAACTTCAACTCGGTCTTCAGCTTCTTCCACAAGGTCATCCAAAAGTACCCCACAAATTTGGTGTTACGATCTGAAAAAATACTCTTTGGTAGATCATGTAGCCTCACCACCTCTTTGAAGAACAAGTCAGCAATGTGGACTGCATCATGGGTCTTCTGACATGAAATGAAATGTGCCATCTTTGAAAACCTGTCAACTACCACAAATACTGAATCATTCCCTCTTTGCGTCCTTGGCAAACCAAGAACAAAGTCCATACTTATATCCTCCCAAGGCCTTTCTAGTACAGGTAAGGGTTGATACAAGCCTGTATTCTGGCTCACTCCTTTAGCCATCTAACATACCCTGCAACTCTGCACAAACTTCTTCACATCTTGTGATAATTAAGGCCAATAATAATGCTCACTAGTCTTATCCTGACTAAAATGTCCTGCCATCCCTCCACTATGCTTCTCCTTTATCAGGTTCTCCCTCATAGAACTCCTCAAAATACATAATTGACTTCCCTTAAATAAAATACCATCCTGGATTATGAAATCTAGCCACCTTGTCTTGTCCACTGTAACAGGTTCCTTGCAAGCTTTCCAAGCCTCTACAAAATCAGGATCTTCTGCATACAATGTCTTGAATTCATTGAACCCAACCACTTCAATCTACATCTTTATCATCAATGTATGCCTCCTACTTAAGGCATCTGCAACCTTATTTGACTTCCCACTCCTATGTTTCAAAACAAAGGTATAACTCTACAAAAACTCTACCCATTTCATATGCCTCTAATTTAATTTTCCCTAGCTATTTATGTATTGCAAGGCATGATGATCAGTATATAGAACAAATTCCTTTGGAAGCAAATAATGTCTCCATTTCTTTAATGCTTGAACTATTGCATAAAATTCCTTATCATATACAGAGTACTTTCTCTTCGCATCATTTAACTTTTGACTGAAATAGGCAATGGGCTTACCTTCTTGGCTCAACACTGCTCCAATGGCACAACCACTAGCATCACAATCCACCTGAAACAACTTGTTGAAATATGGGAGGGCTAGAACAGGTTGCTCTGTCACCTTCTGCTTCAACAGTTCAAAACTTTTTACAGCTCCTGTGCTCCACTTGAATTCTTTTCTATCCCCTCTCTTTGTTTCAGTCAAGGGTCCACAAATACTATTGAAGTTTCTAATGAAATTTCTATAAAAACTAGCCAAACCATGGAAAGATCTCACCTCGGTAGCAGTTCTTGGGGTAGGCCATTCCAGAATAGCTGTCACCTTCTCGGGGTCCATCTTGAAACCTTCTGCTGAGACAACAAACCCCAAGTACACTAACTCCCTCTTCGTAAAATTGCACTTCTTAAGATTAATCAACAATTTCTCTTCTCTTAACTACCCAAAGACTCTCTGAATATGCATCAGATGCTCATCCAATGTCTTACTGAAAATCAAAATATCATCTAAATACACGAGAACAAAACTTCCCAAAAATTCTTTTAGTACCTCGTTCATGAGCCGCATGAATGTGCTTCATGCATTGGTTAGCCCAAAAGGCATGACTAACCACTCATACAGGCCCTTTTTGGTCTTGAAGGCAGTCCTCCATTCATCTCCCTCTCGAATCTAGATCTAATGATATCCACTCTTCAAATCAATCTTTGTGAAGTACTGAGCTCCAATCAAATAGTCCATCAGGTCATCCATCCTTGGCAGGGGAAATTTGTACTTGATTGTTATCTTGTTTATGGCTCAAGAATCTATACACATCCTCCACTCCCCATCCTTCTTTGGTGCTAGTACTGTAGGTACTGCACATGGACTCAAACTCTCCCATATCAAACCCTTTCTCAACAACTCTGGAACTCATCTATTCAACTCATTTTCTGCTGGAGTCATTCTATGAGCTGCCTTATTTGGCAAACTGGCTCCAGGAATCAAGTCAATCTAATGACTGATTTGCCTTATTGGTGGTAAACCCTCAGGTACATTATCAGAAACAATATCCTGAAACTCATCCAACATCCTAGAACTTCTTCTGGAACCTTCTCACTATCCTCCTTACTCACTCTAGGAATCAATGCATACACACATGCTCATGCTTCATACCTTCTAAAATTTTTCTTCCATCTACATAACAAATTCTAGCACTACTGCATACCTTTTCTTCAGTCTCCTTCAAGGGTTTCAACTTGTGACAAACCCCATCCTTTGTTAAGGAATAAGTGTTTGCATGGCCATCATGTATGGCTTGCCTATCGAAATTCCATGGCCTCCCCAACAACATGTGATAGGCATCCATGGGGATGATATCACAGAGTACCTCATCATGGTAGCTCCCGATCTTGAACTTTACTAGGCACTACTCATTGACCAAAACTTTGTGGTCTTTCTGCAACCAAGAAATCCAGATGGGGATACGGATGCGGGTGTCTTTCCCTCTTCAGCTTCAACTTTGTGACCATCTCCTATGACACCAAATTATCAGTGCTCCCACCATCAACAATGACATCACAACATTTTTCTCAATAATTTCTGTACCTTGTGCAAAACAGATTCTTCCTCTATTCTGGTTCCTTTTCTTCAGTCACCAGGGCTCTCCTAATCACTAGGGCTTCTCCCCTTTTAGCATCATTTGAATGTTTATATTGGGCCTCCTCATCTGCATGCGCAACCCTTCCATGACCTTCCTCGCCTTTGTCTACCCCTCCTTCCTTGGTGTTGTGGACATTCATAGGCTCGATGCCCCTTCTTCACCACATCACTCAGAAACACATTCTTTGAAACCACCTCTTCCTGCATCCTTTGTCCATACTCTGGCCATCCTCTACCTCTTTGGATCACCAATGCTTTGGACTGTCTACCATCTGTCAACCATTGTTCTGTGTGACCCATTCTGATGATTATCTTATGAAAATCTTCAGTATATTCTTTCACAGATCTACTTCCTTGCTTCAACCCTTGCAATTTCTTCAATAGGTCTAACTCATAGTCCACTGGTATGAACTGCTTCTTCAGTTTCTCTACCATGTTATCCCATCTGGTGATCTTGAATTTTCCTCTTCGATTTCTTTCCAACTGGACCTCTTTCCACCAAATACTGGCATGGCCCTTCAGCTTCATTTTCGTAAACTTAACCCGATTTGGGTCCTCTATTTCCTCATACTCAAAATATTCTTCTAACTCGTTGATCCAATCGATCAACTCTTCCAGGTTCAGACTTCTGGAATAACTAGGGACTTATGCTCTGGGTCTTTTCTCGATCTTCGAAATGGCCCTTATTAGCCACATTTGGTTTTGATCAATTGCTTCTTATTCCTCTTCTACATTTGAACCTTCTTCCTCTCCTTCATCCTCACTTTCCTCCCTCGGGTTTAACCCTCTTCTCAACTGCTCTTGTAACACATCAATCTGTCTCTGAAGGGTTGCCAGTGCATCTCTTCCACCAGCATTTCTGCCACCTCAACCACCTTTGGCACCACCATGCCTACCAGGCACCACTCTTGGAGGCATCTTTCTTGACCTTGACCCACAACCATGGTCATGGTGCGAATTGCCTCATGATCAGCGATCTGTCCACACCCTCAAAGAAAACCGGCTCATGATACCACTTGATGAAGGCGCAAACCCAAGACACAGAAAATAACCCACAAACAAGAGAATAATTTTAGTATTTAGAAAATGGAACTTCTTACATGCATAGGATCTCAAATCCCCAAGTTCTACAACACATGCAAGCTACAGAAAGCTACAGAATAACCCTTTCGCAATATGCGAGCTTGTCCCCAAAAAGTTACCCAAAAATTAGAAAACCTGCCCATAAATAGAGCTCATCATTTGTTTGGAGCCAAAACAACATTTAGTTTGAGTTTTGGTGGTTTGGCGCCAAAAATTTATAACATGAAGTTCAAATTTCTAAAGAGCATTTGCAATGGTATCTTCTAGAAAGTGCGCCAACTTTGCGAGGTCATAACTTTTGATCCAGTCCTCTAATTCGCGAACCGTTTGAACTGTTGGAAAGGTCTCGAAGTCAAGAACATGCACAAAATTCTCTACGCCAATTTTGGCAAGTTTTAGGGCCATTCCGGAAGCTCTAAGTGCCTCAAATCCCACTTGGAAGATTTTCAGGTGCAAATCTGGGAAACTAAAGCTGCAATATCTTTCAACCCAAGAACCGAAAATAAAAACCATAAATTGGGAATTTTATTATGACAAAAAGGGTATCAAAAAATTTAAAAACATCTAAAAATTTGAGAAACTTGAAATTTAACTATTTTTGGGTGATGCAAGATTGCCCTTACACCACTGGATGCTCCTGCATCAAATGTTGTAATGTGTTGTAAAATATTCACATTTATCTCGAGCCCCCTTTTTAATAAAATGTACTTAAATTGTACCTTATTTATGGTGTTGTAAATTTTAATAGGATTTCACACTTATCTAGGGTTTCCTTAATTAATTGCGGTTAATTACAGTTAATTAGCCCCTTTAATTCAATTTTAAGCCTTATTTGTGACACCTTCTCAAGATCCATCCCAACACCCATAATTCAAATTGTAAAAAAATTAATTGGGAAAATTGTTGGTCCTAGAAATTGGTGCTAGGACCCATTATCCCTAGGTGGTGAATGGGTCCTCACTCTATAGGACCCCCCTTTCTTTGCATATTTGACATGGGTTTTTGATGTTCTTTCACCTCCAAAAGGCATGGTCCTAGAAACTTGTACTAGGACCCATTCACTCTAGGTGGAGAATGGGTCCTCCCTTAATAAGGACCTCCTTTTTTAATTTAATTTTTGTAGGATATTAATAACATTCATTTATAGATATGGTGTTGACTTGAATTGTTTGAATTTTGGCGTTAATCTCTAGATTTAGTATAAATAAGGAGTTAATTCACATTTTTTCTCCTAGAAAGTTTACAAGAGGCCTAAGCATTCATTTTTTTAAGCATTGGAGCATTCCAAGATATTTCAAGGTAGATAATCAAGATTCTATTGCATCATTTGAAGATCATTTCATCATGTCAAGGGTTTAGTACATTCATACATGTTATTGAGCTAAGATAGTTGTTGTAGCATTGAATAACTACTTTCAAGCATTGTTTCACATCCAAGATCTACATTCTTCATGGCCAGTACATGTTATATTGTAGAAATACACTCCAAGACAACTTCCAAGGTATCATTAATTACATATTTCATGTTCATGTTTCAATTACATTATTTCATCATTTGATTTGATTACCTACAAGCCCAGGTTTGACTTAGGAAAACCCCTATTCACTATAATCAACAAGTTTTTCTCCTCTTGAGTGTGTGATTACATATTAATAGGTTGAACATCAAGTGGAGAAGAAGTTTAGAGAAAAGTTACAAAAGTTTTCAAGTTGCAAAGTTGACCTTTATAGTGCAAGAATGAAGAAAGGAAGCCACAAAATTTATTATAGGTTTTTGGAAGCTTACAACCAAGGATCTAAGAGTGTAGACATCAAGGAAAATAACACAAATCTCAATTTTGAAAACCCTAATAGGGACCCATTCTCCACTAAAGGAAAATGAGTCCTTGGTACCCTAAAAATAGGTTTCTTGCAGCAAGGTACAAATCATTTTAAACTCTAAAAACTTCCCTCATAGTTGTTATAATATTTAGGGTTATTTCTAATTGTTATTAGAATCTTCTCACACACATAATCCAATGTTTTATGGTGGAAAGTAGTGGTTCACCATCTTGTTGATTCATTTTGATGCAACCCTCTTTTCACCATTAAAATTTTTGGTGAACCTGGCTCATTAAATATTGCAACTTTATGATTTTGAAGTCTTTCATTGCATCCTAGATTAGATCTTGCATTCATTTGCATCTCATTTGCACTGAATTAGATCTTATTTAGGGTTTCTCATTTTGCATTGAAATCTTGCATCTCATATAGGGTTTAGATTTGCATTATTTTGCATCTCTCTAAATCTGAAAAATACAAAAAAAAAATTGGCATTCTGCATATCATTTAGATCTCATAAAAAATGCATTCAATTTTTTTTTTTTAAATTACATTTCAACCTAGGTCTTTGCATACATTATTTCATTGATTTGTCACATTACATTTTTGGAAAATATGAAACTGAAACTTACTACCTTAGACCTGGAATTGAAAGATATTATTGAAAGCTTGAAAATCATTCAAAAATAGTTTAAGAAAAATTAACTAGGACCCATTCTCCCTTACTGGTGAATGAGTTGTTGATTAGGTCAAAGGTAAACCTTTTGGCATCTAAAAAAGCATTAAAAATCACTCTAAAATCAGTACAAACATCTCAAAAATACCTAACTAGGACCCATTTTCCCTTAGTCGAAAATGAGTCCCTATTAGATAATTATTTTCATTTTATAGAACTTAAAATCTTAGTCTTTGGCTTTTGTTTGTTGTTATTACTTTCCTATTTTAGTTTCTTGATTTGTTCTTTCATCAAATTCATTGCATATAGCTTAAATTGCTTCATTTCAATGTATTGTTAAAATTCAAAATTGCATTTACAACTACACCATAGAAAAATGGACCCTTGTCATTTTCATGGCCTTTTAGGCCTTACTTCATGATGTTTGGTCTATTTTTCTCCAATTTTATGTTGTAACGTGGCTTGCACATGCATATTTAGGTACTAAAATTCAAAAAATGACATCTTTTGAAGGTGTTGTGAAGTGTTGTAAGACATTTCTACACTATTCTAGACTTTATTCATTACAATTTACATAAAAATCACCTTTTCATCACTAATCAAGTCCTATTTTGAAGTGTTGTAAAGTCTTGTAACAAGATTTCATACTTTTTTAGGCATAATTTTACTATTTACACCTTTCTTATGCTTTATTTGACCCTTTATGCCCTTATAAGCCTTAATTAAGTGAATTTTTGAATGTAAGCCTGAAAAACAATATTAAATAAAAGATAATTCCCTACACCCATTTTCAGGTGCTAGGTGGGACCCATTCGCCATGGGTGGCAAATGAGTCCCCCTTGGCTCCAAATTAATTTTTTTTTAAATTTCCTTTTGGGTTTTTATTTAAAATCACTTGATGTCGGCCTGCGATGAGGTATTAATGGATTACTAAGGCACATGATTGTATAAATAAGTGTTTTTACATCCATTTCAAGCCCCATTCATTCAAGTATTCAATCTCATATCACATTCAAGCATTCAAGCATCTTACAACATCAAGTCAAGCACTATTCAAGCATTTTGGAGCATCCATTGATATAACTTCATATTTTCATCAACAAAGGTTTGGTAAATTGATAGCATTTGCATGTTATTTGTTTATCATTCTCTTTCATTTCATTATTTTATTAAGGTTTTGATTACCAAAGTGGGGTTGGACCAAGGAAAACCCCTATTTGCTAACCCTCAACCATTTTTCCCCTCTTGCATGTGTGTTTCCATACCTATGTATTCATATTTAACAAGCATTTAGGTGATTGGATATTGGTCAACAAGTCAACTAGGTGCTTCAATCCAAATAAATCATATTTCAAGCTTGGAGAAGGTATTATGTCTATTTCTTGCAGAATTGACTTTGGCAACCTAACAAGTAGATATTTCTAGATCTAGTGTTGCAGAGTTGTCTCTAGATTTCTCAAAATTTTAGGAGAGGACTAATTCACCACCAGTGGTGAATGAGTCCCAACTTAAGTGTGAAAATCTAGGTTTTGTTAGATTCTAGATCCCATCAGTTAGAAACTTGTTTCTGACAGTTTTTTACCAGTAGTAGGACTAATTCGCCACCTTGGGTGAATGAGTCCCACTGTTGATTTTCAGTAATTTTAGATAGCATTCAAACCATTCCATATTCCTCTAATCTTGCTCAGGTGCACTTTGATTTAGCCTTTCTCTTTCTGTTTTGCATTTTATTCATTCTTTGTTCATTGTTTGCATATAACATTGTGTTTTCTAACATAGCTTAAAATATTTAGTTTTGCATTCATAATCAGTCATATAGATCACTTAATTGCATTTAGTTCACTTCATTTAGCTTAAATAACATCACACAAAACATAATTTGAATGAACTAGTTAGCATTTTTGGCCTACCTCTCTCCTTTTAGGTGAAAAACCCTAGAAGAGTTAGGGAGTCTTGTGGTGCCAAAAATCTATGGTTCATTTTGGTGAACTTACATTTTAAACATTTTTCATTTCTGATTTCATTCACATATTGCATCCTAGATTACATTTGCATCAACATTCAATTAGGATATTGTTTTGTTTTTGCATTCTAGGACTTCTCATATTGGATTAGTGAAAGTTTTGTTTAGATTTCATTTTTGCATTGCATATCATTGGAAAAACTAAAAATCTGCATTTTGTATCCTTAATTGCATTCTGAAAAGCATTAGAATCATTTTAAAGTTTTTGAAAAAAAAAAAATATATCATCCTGGGGCTCATTCGCCACTCTGAGCGAATTAGTCCCTCTAAACTTTTTACACAACAGTTTCAAACATTTTCTGACATTTTTCTATATTACAATCTTTTTTAGTTACTTTATGTTTTCATTTCTAGAATCTTTGTTTTTAGTCATTTATTTCATCTTAGTTTATTTGCATCATGGCATTTTCTTTTAATAAGTTTTGGAATTCCTTATAATTCTTGGTAGACATGTCCAATTATGCCTTTGGCTGTGAACCTAATGACCTTGAACTTCCACATCCTCCTTCAACTCCTCATGATTGTCCTCCTCATGAAGTAGACATCATTGGAGAAGATGATGATAGCATGAATAAGTTTTACAATTAATGCCTTGATAACCTAGAAGCCAATACAACCTTATATCCATCCATGAAGTCCCAAGACCTTCCTACTATTGCACCTCCTGATCACTTTATATACTTGCATCCTGAAATCAATGAAGGATCTAAGGTTCCTCCATTTAGTGGACCTAGTCCCTCTAAAGAAACACATCTTCACCCATTCTACAATCACAAAGTCACAAACACTCCCATAAACCTCGAAGAAACATATGGAAAAGGCTTTACTATCCTCTATAAACAAGGTTGTGACACAACATATGAACATGACATTCACCAACTTCTTGAACAAACACCAATCGAAGATTTAACATAATAGGATTAGGATATCAAGATCCGTCTCATCTTGATAGACATCTTTTTCAACCTAGGAGACTTCAGGATGATGGTACAATGATCTTTGATGCTCTTCCTGACTTGAACATTCTCCTTCCATGTGAACAACCATTACCCCCTTCTAATGAAAAGGATGTTAGGATCCCCATGGGTGCTCTTCCTCCTATTTATGAACAAGGAGAATCTAGCAAATGAAACGACCTTACAAATTGAAGAAACTCAAGTTTCTTACACATCCTCCAACTGAAATTGAAAGGAGACTTCAACTGCTTTTAAACAAAGTTCTTATACTTTTACCACCTATGAATAGGTTTTTTATTCATCCTAAATATTCTAACATATGGTTTTGCAAACATCATCACATTCATCAAATAGAAGAATGTCAAACATTGAAGGACATATTGGATAGGTATCACTTCATTGATACCAATTGTTTCCCCATCATACCTTAAAGCAACCAAATCACATCACCATTCCATAGTTGTAGAATTATTTATTCTCACTATCACATTATCCTTTTCCATCACTCACCTCAGCTCATTCTTGCCTTTACACTTTGTGGGGGACAAGAAATTGTTATCCTTGTCCTTGTAATGCATTTTCCTTTGTCTCTTACCTATGTTATTCCTTTTCCGCTTAACCATTTAAGATTGAGAAACCAATAAATTAGTTAATGGTTGACTTCTATTTGCATTACTTTCTCCTTTTTCATTTTTCTTTCGTGTGTGTATCTTGTTCTCTTGTAACATGTGTTTGATGTTCCCCCTCTTCGTACACTTCTTGTATTTGTACCTCTCTTCTTCTATATGTTGTACCTTGTTTTTTTCACTTTTTCTTTTGTGTTTTCCTTTTGGGGATGATACAAAGTGTTGAGATGCCCTATGTCTCTTCCATGTTGACCCAAAAGGTCCTATTTTTTCTCTTTTTCTTGTGTTTTCCTTTTGGGATGATGCAAGGCATCGAGACTTAATGTCTCCTTCATGTTGACCAAATTTTTTTTTCTTTTTGTTGCCTTTTTTATTTTCTTTCTTTTCACTTGTGTTTTCCTTTTGGGGATGATGAAAGCATTGAGACCACAATGTCTCTTCCATGTTGACCCAAAATAGACTTTCTTTTTTTTTTTTTCTTTTTTCCTCTCTTTGTGCATTCTTCAAGTTCTATGTGCTTTTGGGGAATGATGACATTTTTGAGCTCTTTTATAAAAACATTACAACAAAAACATACTAACCCCAAATCCATAGATCCCTTATGTGTTTGGTGTGTTCTTTTCTAGGGGAGAAACTCCCTTTCTTTTTTTTTCCTTTTCATTGATATGACACAACCTTACTCGAAAACATATGACTTGGCATAGGATCTTTCCAAGTTGGCTCTCATGTCTTGTTTTCTATTTTCTTTTTCTTTTGCTACTTTCAAGTAATTGCTCATAGATCAGTGTGTCACAATTCCTATAAAATGGGGGGCATACATTACCATGAATTCATTTGAATTCTTGGTTCCTAGTGTAGCCTTGTCATTTATATGATGTGTTAGTCATTTTGTGGATGAAATTGGGTGTGATGTCCTTCATAAGTGTGATCTATCTTAGCATATTACATTTCTCTTGGTGGCCTAATGCAATGCACTGCATCCCCTAAGTTGTGAATATATTGTTCTTTGATTGGTCCTCTCTTGGAGACAATAGATACAATGTTCCCTAAGTGACTGACCTTGCATAAACTTAACAATACTCCTTTGAACATCTTTTGAATTTTTACATTTTTGCATTTTTCTCCACCTTGCATAACACAACTTGCATGCCTGTAGTACGTACCTTTTTTTTCATGAGTTCTAAGAATACGAAGCTTTGCTTGTCTCATGAAGTACGAACCAAAAATTTCCTTGTGGTTCCTTATTAAATTTATCAGGAGGTAAAACTTTGATATGGTTGAGCGGGAAGCCCATCTAGTGACATGAATTTCCCCATAGCCACCTTTGTGTTTGTGAGTTCATACCAACTATCGTATGTATCTCTCTTTTTGGGCTTTCTCACCCCACAGACACCCAGAAGTTTCATGGCCCCAGAGTGAGTATACTTGGGCCTTCTCACTTGGTGAACCACCATGAGTTTTATTGCCCCAGAGTGAGTATACATTCTCTTTTAGTCTAGATCTAATCCACAACTAGTTGGACATATGATCACAACTTCATCCGCTTCTCAACATTTGTGTGTTCCTTTGTTCTTATGATTAGTTTGCCATGGGATCTTCATCATGGGGGCTTCATCGTCCCTCTTGATCATTGTATTCCATCTTGCTAACGTAAGTACATTTGAACTCTTCACTTGATATTCGTGGCTAGTTTAGTGTGAGTTTAAAGCAAGTTCATCCTCTCACTAAATTAGGGGCTAAATGCACCAGAGAAAAATGGACCCTTATCATTTTCATGGTCTTTTAGGCCCTGCTTCAAGATGTTTGGTCTTCTTTTCTCTAATTTTATGTCGTAACATGGCTTGATCATTCATATTTAGGTACTAAAATTCAAATAATGGTGTCTTGTGAAGGTCTTGTGTGCCATAGAAAAATGGCCTCTTGTCATTTTCATGGCCTTTTAGGTCTTTTCTCATGGTGTTGAGACTATGTTGCTCTTATTTTATGTTGTGACATGGCTTGAACATGCTTATTTAGGTACTAATACCCAAAGAATGATGTCTTGTGAAGGTGTTGTGAAGTGTTGTAAGATATTTCCACTTTATTTAATACAATTTACCTAAAATCACCTTTTTACACATCAAAAAGCCCTATTATGAGGTGTTGTAACAAGCTTTCATGCTTTTCTAGGCACAATATCTTCATTTACACCTTTTTCATGCCTTATCTTATCTTTTTATGCCCCCATATGTTTAATTAAGTGTATTTTTGCATATTATCCTGATAAATAACATTAAATACAACATTATTTTTGACACATGTTTTTAGGTCCTAGGTGGGATCCATTCGCCAAGGGTGGCAAATGAGTCCCCCTTGGCCCCAAATTCAAAACATTTCAAATTTCCTTTCAAGATTTTATTAAAAGTTATTTGATGTCAACCTGTGATGAGGTATGAATGGATAGTAATGCATAAGAATTGTATAAATAAGTGATTTTCACCTCATTTACAATCTCCTCACTCAAATATTCAATCTCCTAATACATTCAATCATTCAAGCATTCTACAACATCAATTGAAACAACTATTGAAGCACTTTGAAGCAGCCATTGACTTTGCTTCAGACTTACAAGATCAAGGATTTGGTGAGTTAATAGAATTTTCATGTTGTTCATTTATCATTTCCTTTGCATTTCATTTATTTCTATTGGGTTTGACTGTAACCAAAGTGGGGTTTGACCAAGGAAAACCCCTATTTGCTAACCCTCCAACATTTTTCCCCTTTGCAGGTGTCTTTGCAGCCTTTGTTTTGTAGCTTTGACAAGTTTAAAGGTGTTCAAAAGTGAAAATCAATTAAACCAAACTCTTGAAGTCCACATATCATTATTTCAAGCATTTTGAGTGTTTTTTGTTTGTTTCCTATAGAATTGACTCTGACAACCTGACATTTAGACATTCCCAAATCTGGTGTTGCAGAGTTGCTATCTGATCTTCTAGAAATCTGGGAGTGGACTGATTTTCCACCATTGGTGAATGAGTCCTACTTAAGGTATGAAAATCACTACTTTGTCAGATCTCGGATCATGACTGTCAGAAATCAATTCCCAACACATTTTCACTAGTAGGAGGACTGATTTCCACCCTGGATGAATGAGTCCCACTGTGAAAAACTAGTAAAATTCATTAGCATTCTAGATATTTCATCCAGGTGCACTTAGATTTACCCCTGTACCTTTTGTTCTATATAATTTCTTCATTTTCATAGTTAGTTGCATATCACAATGTGTTTTCAAACATAGCTTAAATTGCACTTTTACATTCATTTTAGTTCAATTCAATCAGTTAATTGCATTTATTTAAGTTCATTTATATCATATCACATTGCATACATCCTGATTTTAGTGTTACATAAGCATTTTGGACCTAGATCTATAAGAATTGGCTATGAAGGTAGCCACCCAAGATCTAGAGGCCTAATAGAAATCACAAGCATAAGAGTGATGGGTATGTGAAGGATCATGATGGGCCAAAAAGTGGCAATATGATGGGTATGTGGCTGAAGACTTTTTTTACCCAAAATTGATGAAATAAAAAGGGTTTTTAAAGGAGATTCTCAACTTTCCACCAATATAAATTATGCTTTACTTTGAATTTAATAAGTAATTATTATTCATTTTCTATTTGAATTATGACTAAAGTCCTAATTGTTAGGTTGATTGAAAATTATCTATAGCTTTCAAATGGTATCACATTTTTTGAATCCAAAAACATCACATTCTATGCTTCGCATATAATAGGATTAAAAAAAGAAAAATTGAATTTCATTAATTTTTGACCAAGCTAAGGTGCTCAGACATACAATTTTTTTATATTTTTTAAAATTTGTAATAAAAAATCATAATTAATTATTTACTTAAAAAAAATTACAAAAAAATATGCATCACATCGAGACATAAGTCCTCTACTTATAACTAAATTCTTATAAGAGAATATTATCATTTTATTGTGGTTAGAGTGATCAGAGACACCTTATTTTTTCCCTAAAATTTAAGTACTGCATTGAAATTTCAAATTTTCACCAAATAGAATTATTTTTTAAACAAACCTAGTAGTTTAGAAACTACATTCAATTTTCTATAGATTCTATTCTTGCATATTTTTGAAATACTACACGTAACTTATTCAAAATTTTACGTGAAGTTGCCTAACTTTGATTTTTCTAAATTTTTTTCCACTTAAGGGCCTTTTTTTTCCATGATGATCCTACACATACCTAGATAGAAACAATATGACAAGAATAGATTGTATTATGCCAATGATGCAAATAGAATGTAATAAGTTATGCTATGCAAAAGTACATAGGAAACCCCTTGGTTATATAGCCAAGGTGAGAACATAGAAGGGAATAAGATTATGACAAGTGTCATAATCTTATGACATGAGACAACTGTGAAAAGCTATCACTCCACCTAAAGTGGAAAAGTGATAATGTGATAATCACCACAAATGGTGGATCACCTACAAAAGGTGGAGAGGTAATCATATGATGTGTCCACGAAAGGTGGATGTGATAAAGTAATAACATGATAAGTCCAGCAAAAGTGGAAATTCTCCAACTACATCCTATGTGATCCCTAAGTAAACATAACTAAGGTGTAATTATGATCTAGAACCAGGTACAACACTTTTAATTACACCAACACCCCCCCTTAAGTGCAACTTAGGGAGAATGTACAGAAAATTTGATAGAGATTGGATGGGACCGATGAGAAGTGATAGGAGCCTAGGACTTCCTACTACCCACTCACACAGGTTGATAGATGAAACATGAGCATGACAAAAGCTTCAAAGAACTGGCAGAATGGATGGGGATGAACGCTAATAAAAAATCCACTATCAAGTTGTGATGTGATAGAGTATTATGCCAACTCCAATGAATGTCACCTGAATACAAGAAGCGCCAATAGAGCAACGCTGATGTGACACATATTTGACAGGACCATAGGACTTGATCATTGGGGGAAAAAAGGAGCTAATGAATACAAATACAAGTGGTCGACCAATGAAATGGGTTGGATAAAAAATGGGCCGATAAACCAAGAAACTAGCAGGATCAGTGTGATCGGGATCAACTGACATCCTATTTGATAAGATCTACATACGAGATAGAATAAACAATGTGCCCACAGCAAATACACATGGTCAGTAGAGGGTAATGAATGTCGATAAAGCAGATGGAAACTAGCGAAGATCTACCCACTGATGCCAAATTTAAGCCGACCATAACAAATTTAAACCCTAATTTTTTAATAATGCCACAAAAATATTTTTCACAAATATTTTATTGCAAAAATAGAAAAAGTGTACCAATCTGGGAGTTCCATATAGCCTCTGGGCAAAAAAAATTGCCTCAGCTTGCAACTAAAAGTGTCCAAAATCGACAAATTGGAAATCGATCTTTAGGTTTTTAGGCCTCCCAGACATGATGGAAGGGTCTATTTTGACCCAAACTCCTTGAAAAATATGGCTACTTTCAGGATCAGGTAACCAACACCCAACTTCAAACCTTTGCAAATTTGGCCTCCAATGTCCAACTGGGATGAAAGAAAAGGAAAATATGACTATCTCGGACACTCTAGACACAATGGTGAGCTCAAATATGATGCAACAAGCTCCTGAAATGCACCTGCAAAACAAGGCCAAAAATGGAACCCCCCAGAATCTCTCCAAAATGAGAATCTAAAGGCACTCCAATAACTCTGATACCATGTCAAAATTGGCTATAAAGGTAGCCACCCAAGATCTAGAGGCCTAATAGAAAGCACAAGCATAAGAGAGATAGAAACAATATGACAAGAATAGACTATATTTTTCCAATGATGCAAATAGAATTTAATAAGTTGTGCTATGCATAAGTATATAAGAGACCCCTTGGTTATATAGCCAAGGTGAGAACATAAAACAACATAATATTATGACAAGTGTCATAATCTTATGACATGAGACAATTGTGAAATGCTATCACTCCACCTAAAGTGGAAAAGTGATAATGTGATAATCACCACAAATGGTGGATCACTCACAAAAGATGGAGAGGTAATCACATGATGTGTCCACAAAAGGTGGATGTGATAAAGTAATAACATGATAAGTCCACTAAAAGTGGAATTTCTCCAACTACCTCCTATGTGGTCCCTAAGTAAACTTAACTAAGGTGTAATTATGACCTAGAACAAGGTACAACACTTTTAATTACACCAAAACCCCCCTTAAGCACAACTTAGCAAGAATGTACACAAAAGTCAATAGAGATTGGATGGCGACCGATGAGAAGTGATAGGAGCTCAGAACATCGTACTATCCACTCACACATGATGAGGGATGAAAGATGGGCATGGAAGAAGCTTCAAAGAACCGACGGAATGGACGAGGATGAACACTGATAAAAAAGCTGCCATCAAGCTGTGATGTGATAGAGTATTATGTTGACTCCAATGAATGCCACCCAAATACAAGAAGCGGCAATAGAGTAACACTGATGTGATGTAGATTTGATGGGGCCGAAGGACTTTGTCATTGGCAAACAAAAGGAGTCGATGAATACAGATATAGGTGGTCGACCAATGAAATTGGTTAGATAAAAACTGAGCCCATAAAGCAAGAAACTGATGGAATTAGTATGATCAAGATCAACTGATGTCTTGTTCGATAAGATCTACGTATGAGATAGAATAAACAGTGTGCCCATAGCAAATACACACGGTCGATAGAGGGTAATGAATGTTGATAAAGCAGATACAAACTGGCCAAGATCTACCCACTAATGCCAAATTTAAGCCGACCATATAAAATTTAAGCCCAAATTTTTTAATAATGCCATAGAAATTATTTTCACAAATATTTTATTGTGAAAATAGAAAAAATATACTGATCTGGGAGTTTCGTATAGCCTCTGGGTAAAAAAAAAATTCCTCAGCTTGCAAATGAAAGTGTCCAAAATCAACAAATTGGTAGTCAATCTTTAGTTTTTCAGGCCTCCCGGACATGATCGAAGGGTTTGTTTTGACCCAAACTACTCTAAAAATATGGCTACCTTCTAAATCAGGAAAACAACACCCAACATCAAACCTTTGCAAATTTGGCCTCTAATGTCCAACTAGGATGAAACTAAAGGAAAATATGACTATCTCGAACACCCCAGATGAAATGGTGAGCTTAGATTTGATGCAACAAGCTCCCAAAATGCACCTATAAAACAAGGCCAAAAATTGAACCCCCTAGAATCTCTCAAAAATGGCAATGCAAAGGCAATCCAATAGCTCTGATACTATTTAATAATTCACTATGAAGGTAGCCACCCAAGATCTAGAGGCCTAATAGAAAGCACAAGAATAAGAGAGATAGAAACAATGTGACAAGAATAAACTATATTCTGCCAATGATGCAAATAAAATGTAATAAGTTATGCTATGCAAAAGTACATAGGAGACCCCTTGGTTATATAGCCAAGGTGAGAACATAAAAGGGCACAATATTATGACAAGTGTCATAATATTATGACATGAGACAACTATGAAAGGCTATCACTCCACCCAAAGTGGAAAAGTGATAATGTGATAATCACCACAAATGGTGGATCACCCACAAAAGGTGGATGTGATAAAGTAATAACATGATAAGTCCACCAAAAGTGGAAATTCTCCAGCTACCTCCTAAGTAGACCCTAAGTAAACTTAACTATGGTGTAATTATGACTTAGAACAAGGTACAACACTTTTAATTACACCAACAATACCTCTCTCCTTTTAGGTGAAAAAATATAGAAGTGCAAGAGAAGCATTTAGGGTCCCAAAATCTATGTCACATTTTGGTGAACCTGACTTTTAGAATACTTTCTTTTCTGCTTAGGGGTCCCTTAGTCATCCTAGAAGTAGCTTGCATTACATTTTCCATTAGTTAGCTTGCATTCTAGGGCTTCATTTTTGCATCTGTAAAAGTGCATCATAGGTTGCCTTTTTTCATCTTTAATCATTGAATATCTTTGAAATTCTATATTTTCGAATTAGACCTATATGATAGCATTCTAAAAAACATAAATAGCAATAAAAAAGTCCTGAAATTCTTGAAAAAAGTCCATATTGGGGCTCATTCGCCACCCTGGGCGAATTAGTGCATTCTAACCCCTGAAACAACACTTTATACAACTCATAATTTTTTTTTTAGGCTTTTTTTTGGTGCCTTAACATGTATATATCAGTCAGTTACATTTCTATAGCATACATTTCACTATATTTCACTGAAAACAACTCATTTCATTCATTGTTTAGTTTCAAATTTTTGCATTAGAAAAAACTGTATTTAGCTTGCATTTTTGCATACAATTTCCATAAAAATCTCTGACACTCTACATCTCCATCTTAGGTTTGCACCTTACAACCTCACACACATCATAAACCATTCCTAATTTCTGAAAATTTTGCAAAACACCCCTACTAGGACTCATTTTCCATTTGTGGCGAATCAGTCCCTGTATAGATTTTTTACTGACTGAAATAGCATCTGAAATCTCATTTTTATGCTTCCTAAGGATCCTAGTATCATATAGTAGAAGTCTGGAAGGTTTTTGGAGCATTTCTTTTATGCATTCATCTCAAAAACATCAATTTAAGATGTTCATTTTTCCAATCATTTCAATTCCAAGCATGATTAGATCTAAAAATGTTTCCATTTCTACAACTTTGCATAACATTGATAAAAGTACTTTTCACTTTTGCATCTACAATGTTTCTATTCCTAAACTTTGCATAAGTTTGTTAAAATTTCTTTTCATTCTTACATGTACATTGTTTGCATTCTTCAAATCTTTTATATATTGGATAAGAATGTTTTGTACCTTTGCATATACATTGTTCCTATTGTTGAAGCATTGCATGAAATGGTTACATTTTTTTTTCATTCTTATTCAAACAATGCTTGTGCCTTGCATATTTAAACATGTTAAGAAACACTTCCTATCACCTCCCTATGAGAATTTTTTAGTGAAAGAGAATACAACTTTGGCCATTCCTTACAATCATATTTGTTCTTAGACTCCTAATATCTCTCCTAATGGCAAAGAAGATATTTTGGTGATAAAAAAATCCAATCAATGAGAGTGTTGATAATCTAAGTTATTTCTCTCCTTTTACCTCTCTTAGTGGACAATACATTTATCAACAAGACAACTTAAACATAAATAATCATGATCGTAACATCTTCCCTTCTCCTATTGTCTCTCATAGTTATGACATAGATGCTTTGTTTGAGGAAGGTTAAATGAATATTTTAGCTGTCCACCTTCTCCCAAGGAAACCCTTATGGAGCACAATCATTCACCCATTGATCATTCCCCTACTAGCAATGAATTTCTTTTAGAAAAATCCAACTTTGAATGTCAACAACCTTTGTCCTGTACTTATTTTAACAACTCTTCTCCTAGGGAGAATATCATGACCATGGGAACACATTCTTCAACCACTAAACCTTCCATAGGAGATGATAATCAAGTGGCATTAGAATCCCCTTCACCAACATATCATGCCAATCAAGACAAAATTTTTGAGGTTATGACAACACAAGTGGGATCTCCTTTAATTAGTGAGATTCCTAAATCACCTTCCATTAGTGAAAAACACAAAAAAAATAGAACTGTCTTGAAATCCATCATGCAATCTACTCATCACAATGTTTTGTAGCCACTAAGTTGTAACTTAGTGACTCAAACATCTAGAGGACCACACAACACTCCTACATCATTACCCTTTCCTCATAATGTTCCTATTGTTGAAGATCTTAAAAAGACTCTTGATGGTATATATGAATGGGAGCTTATTCAACTTTCACCAACAATCAAACTTCTCTTTCACAAAATGATAGAAATATAGAAGGAAAAGCTACAATATTACATCACATCAAATCATGTCAAATCCTCCTCTTGTCCCATACAACCCACTCAATCAGAAAGCACATTCCCTAAACATGAATTGCCCTCTCTTGAGATTCAACACAAAAATGAACCCTTGATGATAAAGGTGATCATTAATGAAACTCTAGTTAGGCACACTCTCATCGGCAATGGATCATAAATTAATGTTTGTAGCATGGATTTCCTACACAAACTTGGCATGGACAAACAACTCATTCAACTTAATGATGTTCATATTTGTGGCTTTGACAATGTTGATAGGCAACCACTTGGGATGATCACATTACCTATTGAGGTTGGACCTGTAGTGTTTCCTGCCTCTATTCATATCATGCAAGAACCCCTTCCATACAATCTTATCCTAGGGAGACCATGGATACATGCTATGAAAGGAGTCCCATCTACCCTTCACCATGTCATAAAATTTGAATACAACAACAATATATACATGGTTGATGCAGATGAGAAAAGCTATGCATCGCCTAATAATAACACTTCCAACTCTCCTAATCCTTTCATTCCTACATCAAAACCTAAACAAGTTGATGCTACTTCTACACGTACAACGAAAAATATTTCATGATAATTTTGGGTCATTAGATTCTATGCCTCCTTTCAATAACATTTCAAAAATCTCACCCTCATGGTCCAAAGAGTCATACACAAACAATTCATTTTCAAATAAAATTTCTAGTAGTGATTGTAGTTTCACACATCCCTTTAATGGAGGGTGTGCAATATCCCAATCTCAACCCAAACAACCTTGTGTTCCATTTTCTCAACTTAGTTATACCAAATCACTTCATGGTGGCAATATAACTCTCATCCTTCATGACACAATGACACAAAATATTCAAAAGGATTTGTGTTCTTCTAAAACAACCAATCCTTCTCCTCAATACACACAGGCCCCTCATTTAATTACAATAACTTTCCTCCATTCTAGGCTCACCTTTTTCCTACACTCAGTGGGAGGAAAGGGGTCTGGTATCCTTTTCCTCATATGTCACTTGTCACTGTCTCTTTTGACTAGTTGTTAACCTTTCATGAACGTATAAGAGCAAGCTTGGGATGTGGACATGTCTTAAGATCGACTCACCTGTGACATATTACCCTCTCTACATGACATAGCTTATTGGAAACACATGACTTGGTAGGGGGATTTCTGGGTAAGATCTCATGTCTTCTTCTCTCTCCTACTTTAAAGCAATTGCTCACAAAATGATGTGTAGAAATTCCTTTAAAGTGGGGGGCATACATTACCATAATTCATTTGCATTCATAGTTTCTTAGTGTAGCCTTGTCGTTTATATGATGTGTTCGTCACTTTGTGGATGACATTGGGTGTGATGTCCTTCATAAGTGTGATATTTCTTAGCATATTACATTCCTCTTTATGGTTTGATGTGACACACTGCATCCCCTAACTTGTGAATATACTATTCTTTGATTGGTCCTCTCTTGGAGACATTAGACACAATGTTCCCTGAGTGATTGACCTTTCATAAACTAAACAAGACTCTTTTGAACAATCTTTTACATTAAATTTTTGCATTTTGCATTGTTGCATTTCTTGGCCACCTTGCATAACATAACTTGCATGCTTATAGTGTTGTATTGTTTTAAGCCTAACATTTACATTTTCTTTGGCTTTTTGGTGCCTTGTTAAAGTTATCAAATGGGTATAACTTTGGCATGGTTGAGCAGGAAGCCCAACTAGTGGCATGAATTTTCCCCATACCCACTTTTTTGTTTTGTGAGTGCATACCAACTAGCTTATGTATCTTACTTTTTGGGCTTTCTCACACCATGAACAACTAGTTTTGTGGCCCCAAAGTGAGTACACATTTTCTTTTTCAAACAATTAGCCTAGATCTCTTTTCACAACTAGTTGGATTGATGATTGAAGCTTCATTCAATTCATTTCAACACTTGTTTGTTCGTTTGTCCTTATGTTTAGTTTTCCATGGGATCTTCATCCTGGGGGCTTGATCATCCCTCATGATCATTGTATTCCATCTAACTAGTGTAAGTACATTTGAACCCTCCCCGTGATGTTCAAGGCTACTTTAGTGTGAGGAAGAAATTTCATCCTCTCACTAAAGTGGGGGCTAAATGCGTCATATAAAAATGGCCCCTTATCATTTTCATGGCCTTTTATGTCTTGTTTCATGGTGTTGAGACTTTGTTGCTCTAATTTTATGTTGTGACATAGCTTGAACATGCTTATTTAGGTACTAATACTCAAATAATGACATCTTGTGAAGGTGTTGTGAAGTGTTGTAAGACATTTCCACTTTATTTAATGCAATTTACCTAAAAATCACCTTTTTACACATCAACAAGCCCTATTATGAAGTGTCGTAAAGTGTTGTAACAAGATTTCATGCTTTTCTAGGCACAATCTCCTTATTTACACATTTCGCATGCTTTATCTTGTCTTTTTATGCCCTCATATGCTTAATTAAGTGTATTTTTGCATATTATCCTCACAAATAACATTAAATACAACATTATTTCCAACACTTGTTTTTAGGTTCTAGGTGGAAACCATTCGCCATGGGTGGTGAATTAGTCCCCCTTGGCCCCAAATTCAAAACATTTCAAATTTCCTTTTGGGATTTTATTAAAAGTCACTTCATGCCAGTCTATGATGAGGTATGAACAGATAGTAAGGAACAATAATTGTATAAATAAGTGAATTTCACATCATTTTACAATCCCCTCACTCAAATATTCAATCTCTTGACTCAAATATTCAATCTCCTAATACATTCAAGCATTCAAGCATTCTACATCATCAATTGTTTCAACTATTGAATCAATTTGAAGCAGCCATTAACTTTACTTCAGAATTACAAGATCAAGGATTTGGTGAGTTAATAGTGTTTTCATGTTGTTCATTTATCATTTCCTTTGCATTTAATTTATTTCTATTGGGTTTGATTGCCAAAGTGGGGTTTGACCAAGGAAAAACCCTATTTGCTAACCCTCTAATATTTTTCCCCTTTGCATCTATCTTTGCAACCCTTTTTTTGCAGATTTGATAGGTTTAAAGGTGTTGAAAAGTGGAAATCAAGTCAACTAGGCTCTCCAAGTCCATGTATCATTATTTCAAGCATTTTGAGTGTTTTCTATTCGTTTCCTACAGAACTGACTCTAGCAACTCAACATTCAGACATTCCCAAATCTGGTGTTGCAAAGTTGTTTGATTTTCCAGAAATCTAGGAGTGCACTGATTCACCACCCTTGGCAAATGAGTCCCACTAAGGTCTAAAAATTAGTACTTTGTTAGATCTCGGATCTCGACTATCATAAATTAGTTCTCGACACTTTTTCACCAGTAGGCAGACTGATTTGCCACCCTTGGCAAATGAGTCCCACTATGAAAAACAAGTAAAATTCACCATCATTCTAGACATTATAGAAAGCTCACATTTCATCTAGGTGCACTCATATTTACCCCTGTGCCTTCTGTTCTGCATAATTTCTTCATTTTCATAGTTAGTTGCATATCACAGCATGTTCTCAAACATAGCTTAAATTGCAGTTTTACATTCATTTTAGTTCAATTCAATCATTTAATTTCATTTAGTTAAGTTCATTTATATCATATCACATTGCATACATACTAATTTGAGTGTTACATAAGCATTTTGGACCTAGATCTCTCTCCTTTTAGGTGAAAAACCCTAGAAGTGCAAGAGAAGCATTTAGGGTCCCAAAATCTATGTCACATGTTGTAAGACATTTCTAAACTCTTCTAAACTCTATTCATTACAATTTACCTAAAATTCACCTTTTCATCACTAATCAAATCCTATTGTGAAGTGTTGTAAAATCTTGTAACAAGATTTCACACTTTTCTAGGCACAATTTCATTATTTACACCTTTCTTATGCTTTATTTGACCCCTTTATGCCATTATAAGCCTTAATTAAGTGCATTTTTTAATGGAATCTTGACAAACAACATTAAATACAAGATAATTCCCTACACCCATTTTTAGGTCTTAGGTGGGACCCATTCGCCATGGGCGGCAAATGAGTCCCCCTCGGCTCCAAATTCAAAAAAATAAAAATTTCCTTTCGTGTTTTTATTCAAAATCACTTGATGTTAGCCTGTGATGAGGTATTAATGGGTTAGTAAGGCACACGATTGTATAAATAAGTTTTTTTAAATCCATTTCAAGCCTGATTCATTCAAGAATTCAATCTCATATCACATTTAAGCATTCAAGCATTTTAGAACATCAAATCAAGCACTATTCAAGCATTTTGGAGCATCCATTGATATAACTTCATATTTTCATCAACAAGGGTTTGGTAGGTTAATATCATTTGCATGTTATTTTATTGTCATTCTCTTTCATTTCAACCTACAAGATTCCTCAAGTGTTGCCCAGGTGCACTCTGATTCATCCTTTCTCTTTCTATTTTGCATTTTATTCATTCTTAGTTCATTATTTGCATATCACATTGTGTTTTCCAATATAGCTTAGATATTTAGTTTTGCATTCATAATCAGTTATATAGATCACTTAATTGCATTTATTTCACTTCATTTAGCTTAAATAACATCACACATAACATAATTTGAATGAACTAGTTAGCACTTTTGGCCTACCTCTCTCCTTTTAGGTGAAAAACCCTAGAAGAGTTAGGAAGTCTTATGGTGCCAAAAATCTATTGTTCAACAACATTTCATTTTCAGCTTATTATATTGTGTAATCAACAAACTACTATGTTTAGATCTAAAATTCTAAAAATGGACGAGTGTTTAAGAAATGCATGGAAGTCCTCGTTCTCTTTGGTTGATGTTTCAAGTTGTGTCTTTGGAAATGAACGTAATGAAATTTAACCCACTCATGCTCACACAACTCCTAATGCATGTCCTCCTCGTGATGTTGATATTATTGGATAATATGATGACAACATGAATAAATTCATAAATGATTTCCTTAATAATCTTGAGAGTAATGCATCCTTTTACCCATCTATGAGGCAACCAACACCCCCATCATCTCACCACTTGAGGTGTTTGGTTATTTACATCTTGAAATTGAAACACATGTCAAGCCTAAGTTACCTATAATAGGTGAACCTAGCTCCTCTAAACAAGCAAACATTCAACCATCCTATGTTAACAAAGTAACCAACACATCAATCAACATTGAAGAGACAAATGGCAAAGGATTCACAATCTTAAGTAAACAAGGATGTGACACAACAAGTGAACATGAAATTCATCAACTCCTAGAGAAAATACCAATTGAAGATACAAAAGGGTTAGGATATCAAGATCCTCCTCCTAAAATAAGTGTTCTCCTTCCTAAAGAACAACTAATGCTTCATAATGATGATAGGGTTGTCTTAAATCCTCCCTTTGACATAAGTGTTCTACTTCTTAAAGAGAAACCAATGCATTATAATAATGATAACTTAGAAAACAAGATCATTTTAGGCCCTCCTGCTCTATGTCCACCTAAATAAATTGGTGAACCTAGCAAGAAAAGACAAGAAATTGGTGAATCTAACAAGCATAGAAAGCTTTACAAACTAAATAAACAATTCCCTTATCCACCAATTGCAATTGAAAGGAATTTACAGATACTTCTACATTGTGGACTTATAACATTACCACCCATGTGAGAAATGCCAAAACTATATCCTAATTTAATTTAAAGTCTTCCACATTGTTGATACCATAGAACTCTTAGACATAGCACCGATGATTGTTGTGTTTTACAACAAATATTTAAAAAACTTGATATCATAGAAATAGTTCCTTAAAGCATGCATTACGCTCCTTGTAATGTAATAGTTGTAGGATCTTAAACATTCTAAGGGTGATCCCACAATATTGGTGTACAATTTCTGGTCAAACTAGACATTGAACCAATTTTTTTAACTAAATATTGACTTTCAGACACCTATAGCAGCTAAACCACAAGGAATTTGAAGATAATGCAAACTAGTGATTTGTGACATTTTTTCTATAGATTCTAAATATATTTTTTTCAAAATTTTTGGAATCATATTGCACTTTTTTTCCATCTCCTTCAAAAACTAGTTTTTAATTGTAAACACCATTTTTAAATAGTGACATTACTAGGTAACACATTTTTTTTTTCAATAAAGGATAATATTCTATTTTTTCCAAATTTAGATTTGTCACTACAATAGCTAGTGCATGGAATTGGTTTCATATCATTTCATTGAATATTTTTTTCTTAATTAAGTTTCAAAGTCAAATGAGTTACAATTCAAACATGATTTACTAGCTAAAAAAAACTTTTTTGTATGCATTGAAATTCAATTTTCTTTTTTATTTTGGATCAAGGACATCAATATCTAGTGCACTGATATTTTTCAAATTTTTTTTGATAGTCTATTTTTTTTCCACATGTACAAAACAAAGAGCTTGATTTTCAGTGAAAATCCTACATTCACAAGAAATAAGAAATAAATATAATAAACAAATTAAATATATTTAAAATTATACTTTTTTGGAAGCTTATAATAAGGACTATATACTTAAAAAAACTAAATTTTAAATGAATTCATTTGATCCCCCAAAAGGTAATTCAGAACTAGCTTTTTATCAAGATTTTGACAGGTGTAAAGGAGACTCTATTATGGGCATGGTTTAAAACTAGTTGGGTTCTATCCAAGGGTGTTTGATCTAAGGTGGTCTGATCAAACCCTATTCAATTGGAATTCTTTAAATGGAAATTTTCAAGGCTTGAATCATTAGATTTTCTAAAATTATGTGATTTTAGAAAAAATTAGAATGTCCCAAAAAATGTAAACCACTATTGTGGGATTACCCCTCACTATTACATGTTTTTACACTTATTGGAAATCATTTTATTTGATGCAAGAAGCTTATTTTCATCACCTACCATGGCTCATTCTTTCCTTGCACAAAGTGGGGGAAAGAATTTGATAGCCTTCCCCTAGTTAAACACTTGTCGTTATCCCCTTAGCTAGTTTTCCTTCCATTTATATAGATAGATTGGGATGAAGACAACCTGCTTTAGGTTGACATGCATGTGCCTAACTAGTCTATTGCATTTTCATTTTCTATTTATGTGATTTTATATGCATATTGTGATCCACTATAATGTTTCATTTGATGTATCTGTTGGAAATATGCCTCAATCAATACAGGATAAAACCTCTTTAGAAGCCAAGTTGGTGTGATATTCTAATTGTCTGGCCGACTAGCAACTTTGATACATTCTATTTTGAGCAGGTCATTGTGACCTTGCAAAAGTCTTGCCAAATGCTTATTCTTTGGAGCCTTCACTATGACATAGTGTATTTGCTATGACCTCTTATCATGTGGAGTTCTTTGGCTGACAGGCCATTCAATAGTAAATCAGGGAGACTCATGACGACCACGGGCTTTGGGATAACCTATGTCGGTTTGGTGAGAAGTCTCAGCGAATAGCCAATGTCTCACCGATAGTGTAACACTTGGGTTCATCAGAGTAACTCAAAGCGATCAGGGAAAGGTCTTGGTGAGAGTGTTAAGTCTTGTCGACTATTCGATGCTCAGTGTAACACAAAGGATCTTGAAGAGATCTCTTAGCAGCTGTTGGATGTCTTGCTGATAGCTGATGGCTATTGGGGTAACCCAAATGGTTCGGGAAGAAGTCCCAGCGAACTATGTAAGTCTTGCCAATGATGAGGGTTCTTCGGCATAGGACTTGGTGAATGGTGGTCATCGGTGTAACAAATATGTGTTCGATAAGAACTCTCAGTGAAGATGTTAAGTCTTGCTGAATATTCTTTGGAGCTCAGTATAATATGTGACTTCTATATAACCTTTGGTGACTCGCTATAATCTCCTGGTGAAAGCGATAGGTCTGGGCGACTGCTTGGTGTTTTGGCATAACACTGAAAGCTTGATAGAACATCTTGGAAAAAATGATTACTCTTGGCAATGTTGATATGAAGGTTATGTGGCATCGGCGAGACACTGTTAGTGTCTCACCGAGATGCCATCACAATGCGAATTCTATTGACCGATTGACCGTCCTATGTGAAGTCTCATGGACCAATAGGAGAAGCCAAATCTAAACAGTTGGAAGATTGTTCATTACAACAGTTCTATGAGGAAGTTCAACAGACAAAGATTTACATGAATATATTTTATAGTTGCAGATGCTCAATGGTTGGTTGGTTCGAAGGTTGCATCAATGGATTGCTGTGTGGTTGTATGATCAGTAAATGAATTATATTATGTAATGATTGTAACTTGAAGGTTCCTATACAAGATTGTTCATGGTGAATGCCATTGTAAATAGACACCAGAAAGATAAGTCTCTCATTTCTATGTAATCTCCATTATTGTAATACAAAGTGATTTCTCTTGGTGTGGTGGGTTTTTCTCCTATAAGGGTTTTCCCACGTATATCTAGTGTTCATTGGTGATTGGAAAATACTTTGTTTCTGTTATCTGTTTCATAGTGCATCTTAATTGGACTGTAATTGTAAATTTTAAAGTGTATCTACATTCTTCCCTAAAGTATTGACGTTAGGAGAATTGTTTTCCGAATCTGATTTTCCTTACAAGTGGTATCAGAGCCTGGCCAGTTGTGTTATCCTTATGGGTACGTTGGGTTTTTTGAGTCAATTTTGTTTAGTGGAAGTCTTGTAGAGTTTGTTATTTCTGATTATAGGTTGAGATGGCTAGCACATCTGGAAAGATTGAAATAGATAAATTCAATGGTTGTAACTTTGAGTTGTGGAAACTCAAGATGAAGGATCTCTTAGTGGATCATGATCTATGGCTTGCAGTGTCTGGAACTAAACCTACAAGCATGAAGCAAGAAGATTGGGACCTTGTAGATAGGAAGTCTAAGGGGCTGATAAGGCTCTATTTGGTAGACTCAATTCTTTTGAATGTGCATGAGGAGAAGACATCTTCTTTGTGGAAGAGACTGGCATCTATTTATCAAGGGAAGTCCTTGGTGAATAAACTGTTCCTGAGGAAGAAGTTGTACTTGTTGAGAATGTAGGAAGGAGGGTCTATTGCTAATCATTTGAATACATTTAATATGTTGATTGCTCAATTGACATCTTTTGGTGTGAAGACTAAAGAAGAGGATCGTTGTATGCTATTGTTGTGTTCTTTGCTAGACTCATGATCATCTGGTGATGGCTATTGGGAGTACAACATCCAGTTTCAAGATGGAAGATGTTGGTTCTTTTTTGTCAGAAGAGATGAGAAGGAAATCTTCTAAGATGGCAAAGGAAGCTCTTGATGTAAGAGGAAGACCTAAAGAGAAAGGCAAGAAGAAGGACAAGAAGTCCAAATCAAAATCAAAGGGGAGATCAAAGTCTCCTCGCAAGAAGTCCAAGGTGAAATGCTAGAACTGTGGGCAACCTGGTCATGTCTAAAAGGATTGTAAAGAGGAGAAGAAGAAGTATTCTTCTGACAATGACTCTTCTTATAGTGATGCAGATGCCTTCATTATAGCCTTGGCTACTCAGGCATCAGTTGATGTCTAGCTAATTGATTCTAGAGCATCTTTCCACATGACATCTCATAGAGAATGGTTCACGACGTATGAAGAACATGATGGTGGAAAGGTTTACTTGGAAAGTGATTCAACTTTGGATATTGTTGGCTGTGGAAGAGTCAAAATCCAATTCCCTAATGGCAGAGTGAAGGGGATCAATGATGTTATGCACATACTAGGTCTGGCTCAAAATTTAGTGTCTATCAGTAAGCTGAATGATATTGGAGTACAAGTCACGTTCTCTGGAAATGGCTGCAAGATGACTAGAGGTTCAATGGTGTTGGCTAGAGGTACTCAAATTGGTACCCTGTACAAGTTGGATGCACATGTTGTTCAATGTAACAGTGTCTCTAGAAAGTCACTGAAAGTTGCTCATGGAGGTAAAGAGGGAACTATCCCTAATTATGTAAACTCTATGGAAGTAAGACTTCCTGCAGAGAAGACTATGCTCTGGCATCATAGGTTAGGCCACATAGGAGAAAAATTTTTAAAAACATTGAAGAATAAAAACTTAGTTGAGGGGCTTGAAGATTGTAATCTTGAATTTGAATTTTGTGAACACTGTATATATGGAAAACAACACCTTGTTTCATTTTATTTCAGTCCTCATAAATCTTCTGGTTTGCTAGATTATATTCATTCGGATGTGTTTGGTCCAGTGGATGTTCCTTCTTTGTCTAAATCAAGATACTATGTGTCATTCATTGATGATTATTCAAGAAGAGAATTTGTTTTTTTTTTAAAAGTAAATCAGAAGTGTTCAGTTGATTTAAGGAATTCAAGAACCTTGTTGAAAATCAGACTGGAAGAAAAATAAAATGCTTAAGGACTAATAATGGTGGTGAATTTTGTTCTAATGAATTTGAAAGATATTGTAAAGACCATGGGATTAAAAGACATAAGAATACACCTTATACTCTATAGCAGAATGGAGTTATAGAAAGGTTCAATAGGACAGTGATGGAGAGAGCACAAAGTATGCTTAGTAGTGTTGGCTTGGAGGAGAAGTTCTGGGCTAAGGCTACTGCTACTACATGTTACTTGATTAATCAGTCTCCTAATTCTACTCTTGTTGAGAAAACACCTTTGTAAGCTTGGTCTAGTATGAAGCCCTCTCTTAGACATATTTGAGTCTTTGGTTGTGAGGCATATGCATATGTGCCAGATGTGAAAATATCTAAATATGAGAACAAGGCTATCAAGTGTATTTTTATTGGCTATAGTGTTGTCATAAAAGGATACAAGCTTTGGAATCCTGAAACAGAAAAGGTTGTATAAAATAGAAGTGTAATATTTCATGAGCTAAAACCTTCCACCTTGGATCTGTAGTTAGAGACAAAGTTAGAAAATGATAAGGATATAGCAATAATTCCTCCTACACCTAAGAAAGAGGAATTGAAAATTCAAAATGTACCTAAAATTGAGGAGAGCTCAAGCAGTTCTAAAAGTTCTTAAGAAGAGCCTCAGCCTCAGCCAGTGAGGAGGTCAACCTGAGAAAGAAAATAACCAGATAGGTATGGGTTCTCATTGATTGATACTACTTGTGCCTATGCTTTGATTTCTAGCACTGATGAGCATAGGAATGTAAAAGAGGCATTTAAAATGTTTGATTTAGACTCTTGGTTAGAAGCCATGGAAGAAGAGATGGCATCATTAGAGAAAAATGAAACTTGGAGTTCGGTGCCCTTGCCTGAAGGCAGAAAACCTATGGGCTGCAAATGGGTATTTAAGAAAAAGATTAGTCTAGATGGTAGTGTAGAAAATTACAAGGAAAGACTGGTTGCAAAGGGTTATTCCCAAGTAGAGGGAATTGACTATGGGGAAATATTTTCTCCTGTAGCAAAGCTGACATCTATTAGATTTCTTTTGTCACTTGCAGCTACATAAGACTTAGAGGTTGAATAGATGGATGTGAAGATATCATTTCTTCATGGTGATCTTGAAGAAGAAATTTATATGTCCCAACCTGAGCACTTTGTTGAAAAAGGTATAGAAAAACTAGTATGCAAATTAAAGAAGTCTATGTATGGGTTAAAGCAGTCACCTAGAATGTGGTACTAGAAATTTGATACTTTTGTATTGTCTTTGGGATTTGTGAGATCAAAATATGATCACTGTGTATATTATAAAGCTAAAAGTGATCGAGTACTTATTATTGCTCTCTATGTTGATGATATGGTGTTCATAGGCAATCGTAAGCTAATGATTTCTAATCTTAAGTCTCAGTTGTCTGCTAAGTTTGAAATGAAGGATCTTGGTGCAGCAAGGTATATTCTGGGGATGGAGATAACCAGGGATAAGAAGAATAGAAAGCTTTGGCTCAATCAGAGTAAGTATGTCAGGACTATTCTTGAGAGATTTTGTATGAATGATTGCAAACAGCTAGTGGTTCTAGTTATGCAGGGAACGAAGCTATCTGTTGAGGACTATCCAAAATCTCCTACTGAGATGGAGGACATGACTAGTGTACCCTATGCTAGTGCAGTTGGAAGTCTCATGTATGCAATGGTCTATACAAGGCCAAACATTTCCCAAGTAGTGGGAGTTCTTAGTCAGTTTATGGCTAATCCAGGAAGAGCACATTGGGATGTTGTAAAGAAAGTTTTCAAATATTTGAAGGGCACATCAGATTTTGCTTTGTGTTACCATGGGAACTTGGTTGAATCACAGAGGACTCTTAGTATTCGAGGCTATGTGGATTCTGATTTGGCAGGGGACATTGATAGCAGGAGGTCCACCAGTGGATACATTTTCATGATGAGTGGTGGTGTAGTGAGTTGGATGAGCAAGCGGCAGGATGTAGTCGCTTTGTCCACTATGGAGGGTGAATACATGGTAGCTAATCATGCTTGTAAAGAAGTTGTATGGTTGAAACATTTGTGTTCTAACATTGGTTTTGATGCAGGGGAAATAATATTTTTTTGTGATAGTTAAAGTGCAATTTGTCTGGCAAAGAATCCAACTTTCCATGCCAGGATGAAACATATTGATGTACAGTACCACTTTGTATGAGATATGGTGGAGGATGGAAAGGTTGGTTTGGAAAAGGTTCATACTCTAGAGAATGTTGCAGATTCATTGATGAAGCCAGTGAGCACAAACAAGTTCAGGTGGTGTGCCAGTTCAATGGGCCTTAGTGCCCATGATTTTTAGTAAGTTTTATTGTGCTCTGGAGGTTCTTGTATGATCTTCGTCAAGTGCGAGATTGTTAGAAATATGCCTCAATCAATACAGGCTGAAACCTCTTTAGAAGCCAAGTCAGTGTGATATTCTAAATGTTTGGCTAACTAGCAGCTTTGATACATTCTGTTTTGAACAGGCCGTTGTGACCTTGCAAAAGTCTTTTCGAACGCTTATTCTTTGGAGCCTTCGCTGTGACATAGTGTATTCACTATGACCTTTTATTGCGTGGAGTTCTTTGGATGACATGCCATTCAATTGTAAATCGGGGAGACTCATAACGACCATGGGCTTTGGGATAACCTATGTCAGTTCGGTGAGAAGTCTCAGCGAATAGCCAATGTCTCACCGATAGTGTAACACTTGGGTTCATCGGAGTAACTCAAAGCGATCGGGGAAAGGACTTGGTGAGAGTGTTAATTCTTTCTGACCATTCGGTGTTTAGTGTAACACAAAGGATCTTAGGGAGATCTCTTAGTGAATGATGGATGTCTCACTAATAGCCAATGGCTATCAGGGTAACCCAAATGGTTTGGGAAGAAGTCCCAGTGAACTATGTAAGTCTTGCCGATGATGAGGGTTTTTTGGCATAGGTCTTGGCGAATGGTGGTCATCGGTGTAACAAATATGTGTTTGATAAGAACTCTAGGAAAAGATGTTAAGTCTTGCAGACTATTCTTTGGATCTCGGTATAATATGTGACTTTTGTATAACCTTTGGTGACTTGCTATGATCTCTTGTTGAAATCGATAGGTCTGGGCGACTGCTTGGTGTCTCGACATAACACTGAAAGCTCAATAGAACATCTTGGTGAAAATGATTACTCTTGGTGACATTGATATGAAGGTTATGTGGCATTGGTGAGACACTGTTAGTGTCTCACCGAGATGCCATCACAGTATGAATTATGTTGACCGATTGACTATCCTATGTGGAGTCTCGTGGACCAATAGGAGAAGTCGAATCTGAACAGTTGGAAGATTGTTCGTTGCGACAATTCTGTGAGGAAGTTCAACAGATAGAGATTGAAATGAATATAGTTCACAGTTGTAGATGCTCGATGGTTGGTTGGTTCGAAGGTTGCATCGATAGATTGTTGTGTGATTGTATGATCAGTAAATGAATTCTATTTTGTAATGACTGTAACTTGAAGGTTCCTATACAAGATTGTCCATGGTGAATGCTGTTGTAAACAGACACCAGAAAGATAAGGATGTCATTTGTATGTAATTTCCATTACTGTAATACAAAGTGATTTCTCTTGGTGTGGTGGGTTTTTCTCCTGTAAGGGTTTTCCCATGTATATTTGGTGTTCATGTGTGATTGGAAAATACTTTGTTTCTGTTATCTATTTCATAGTTCATCTTAATTGGACTGTAATTGTAAATTTTAAAGTGTATCTACATTCTTCCCTGAGGTATTGATGTTAGGAGAATTGTTTTCTGCATCTGATTTTCCTTACAGTATCTCTCTCTTTTTGTGCATTCCTCTACATGTACCTTCATTCAAGATTCTCTAGATGTTGTAAGAATTTTTCATTTGTCTTGTGTTTTCCTTTTGGGGATGATGTAAGGCATTGAGATAGCCATGTATCTTCCATGTTGACCCAAAATATTTTCTTTATCTTTTTCATTTATCTTGTGTTTTCCATTTGGGGATGATGTAAGGCATTGAGATAGTCATGTCTCATCCATGTTGACCCAAAATCTTTTCTTTATCTTTTTCATTTTTTTTTGTTTTCCTTTTAGGGATATACACAAGGCATTGAAACATTCATGTCTCTTCCATGTTGACCCAAAAGGATTTTTCCTTTTTTTCATTCTCTTTGTGTCATTCTTTTAGTTCTATGAGTATTTGGGGAATGATGACAATTCCATTCTCTATGAAAACATTGTAGCAAAGACATACTGATCCTAAATCTATAGATCCCTTATGTATTCTTGGATGTAACCATTCCTTCATATTTCATGATGCATCTTTATTTTGGAAATATATGACTTGGCATAGGGTTTTCAGAGAAAAGCTCTCATGTCTTAGGACAAACATTGGCTACTTTAAAGAAACTTCTCACAACAATTGTGTAGTAATCGCTTTAAAGTGGGTGCAAACATTGATTACATCTTTCAACATATTTCATGGTGTGATTTTCTTTTCTCTTGTGATGTGTCTTTTTCTTGGCAGTGTCATTGGGATTGATTTCCTGCAAGAGTGTGATATTTCTAAGCATACAATCTCCCTTCATTGCATGGTGTGAATGAGGCATCCCATAAGTGGTGATCTGATGTCCTTGAATTTTCCTCTCTTGAAGACATTAGGCACAATACTCCCTAAGAAGAAGACCTTATACAAACAAAGAAAAATACCCTTTAACAAAAACTTACATATATAGCATTACAAAATAATTTACAAAAAGCATTACATTGTGATTCCTTATCAAAGTTCTCTAGAGGATAAATTTGGTATGGTATGGGAGGCTAATATGATTCTCTCATTTTCCACCTTGTTGGAATAACTCACCTAGTGAACAGATTGAGGTTTCACTACCCCAGAGTGAGCAACACATGTTATAGACAAACAACCCCATTCCACATCACATTGAAACAATTGTGCTTGATCCTTTTGTTTTTCTTAGCCTTTGATAGGGTATGATCATGTATCTTTGTTACTGTTGCATACTTAAGTGTATTGAATGTCTACATTAGTGTGAGTTTGATATGGGGTCATCCTCTCACTAAAGTGGGGGGGAAATGTAGTAATGGAAAAAGTATCATTTTTCCTTACTTGATTTGGGAATAATTGTAATTGAGTTAACCTAATGTGAAGCCTAGGTTTAGTGTTGTAATGTGTTGTAACACATTCACATTGATCTTGAGCCCCATTTTTAATAAAATGTACTTAACTTGTACCTTATTTATGTTGTTGTGATGTGTTGTAACACACTTTCACACTTATCTAGGGTCTCCTTAATTAATTATGGTTAATTAGAGTTAATTAGCCCCTTTAATTTGAATTTAATCCTTATTTGTGAGAACTTTTGAGGATCCATCTTGACACCCATAATTCAAATTGTAAAACATTTAATTGGAAAAATTTGAGGTTTTAGAAATTGGTGCTAGGACCCATTCACACTAGGTGGTGAATGGTTCCTCCCTCTATAGGAGGCCCCTTTGCATATTTGACATGGGTTTTTGATGTTCTTTCACCTCACAAAGGAATGTACCTAGAAACTTGTGTTAGGACTCATTCACCCTAAGTGGCGAATGTGTTCTCCCTTAATAAGGACATCCTTTTTGAATTTAGTTCTAGTGGGATCTTAATAAAATTCATTTCTGGATCTAGTGTTGGCTTGAATTGTTTGAATTTTGGGGTTAATCTCTAGATTTAGTATAAATAAGGGGTTAATTCACATTTTTTCTCCTAGCAATTTTACAAGAGGCCTAAGAATTCAAGTTTTCAAGCATTAGAGCATTCCAAGAGAATTTCAAAGGAATTTCAAGGTAGATTATTAGGATTCTATTGCAGAAATTCAAGATCATTTCATCATGTCAAGGGTTTAGTGCATTCATGCATGTTGTTGAGCTAAGATATTTGATGTAGCATTGAAGATCTACTTGCAAGCATTGTTTCACATCTAAGATCTACATTCTTCATGGCCACTACATGTTGGATTGTAGATTTACACTCCAAGACAACTTCCAAGGTATCATCAATTACATATTTCATGTTTATGCTTCAATTACATTATTTAATTATTTGGTTTGATTACCTACAAGGGGTTTGACTTAAAGGAAAACCAATATACACTAATAATCAACAAGTTTTTCTCCTCTTGAGTGTGTGTTTGTGGATTTATAGGTTGAAGATCAAGTGGAGAAGAATTTTAGAGCAATGTTACATATGTTTTCAAGTTGCAAAGTTTACCATTATAGTGCAAGAATGAAGATATGAAGCCACATGATTTATTATAGGCTTTCAAAAGTTGACAACCGAGGATCTGAGAGTGCAAAAATCAAGGAAAATAACATAAATCTTAGTTCCAGAAACCCTAACAAGGACCCATTCACCACTAAAAGTAATTGAGTCCTTGGTTCCCTAAAAATAGGTTTCTTGCAGTAAGTTACACATCATTTTAAGCTCTAAAAACTTCCATCATAGTTGTTTTAAAAGTTAGGTTTAGTTTCTAATTGTTATTGGCATCTTATCACACATATAATCCAATGTTTTATGGTGGAAAGTATTCATTCATTATCTTGTTGATTCATTTTGATGCAACCCTCTTTTTCACCATTAAACACTTAGAACAAGCAATTGAAGAATCTTTCAAAGGGGTCCCTTAGGAACCCTTCAAAAGAAAGAGGGTTCTGCTCAAGGGACACTTTGTTTCAAAAGTGAAACATTTTAGCAAATGATCCTATCATCAAGGAATCATTTTGAAAGATTCTCTTTGCCAAGGAATCTGAAAAAAAGAATGGCCTCCTTGGAGGTGAAATATCAATCTTTTTGTTATAAATTCGATTTCAAAAAAAAATATTGCTAAGGGGATCCTTAGTGAAGGATATGATTTTTGAAAAATATAAATATTTTTAGCAAGGAATTCATTGGAGACTAAATAAACCTTATTAAAAATTAGAGAGGTAGGAGCCCCCCTTAGGATGGTGTGTGTGAGCTAAAGGAGCACATGGCATGCTAAGGAAAGGAAGAACATGTAGAGATGTCATGGTCCATGATACATGGTGAGATGTCAACATGGAAATTTTGTTGCACATGTGAGCGACAACACATAGGCACTACAACATCAAGAAGTAAGCGAATAAGAGAGAAAGATAAAAAGAAAGGTAAAGTAAAGGTGAAGAAATTAGGAGATAGGGGGATCTAATAATTTAGGGTTAGAACTACTCATAGATATAGGTAGATAGATATAATATAATATATGTATGAATTTTCATCAATCCCCAGTATATCAGAATGTGAAGAAGAGAACATGAAGACAAAATTAAAAAAAAAATTGGGTCAACATGGAAGGGAAGCCTAAATGCCTCCAACACTTTGCATCATCCCCAATTATCAAAAATCAAGATACAACACATAGAAGAATGATGCAAAAAATAGAGGAAGTTTATGAAACAATTTCACTCCTATATCTAAGCACCTACGAGGGTGAAAAGGGTCCTCCAAGAAAACACAAAAACAAGGATGGGGGAAACAAAAAACACACAAATCTAACCTATAGATAAAGAATAGGTGCTCTCCTAGTCGTCATAAATAAGGGGGTCATCATTCCCCCAATCTAGACCATTATAGGGAGAGGGAAGACAAGCCTATAAGGGTGGGATAGCAAGGGGAGCACCCTCTGACTCTTATGTGACAAGCGCTAAGGAAGAGGGCCCCTTGAGGTCTTCTTCACTCAACTCTTGTGAGGTAAATGTCATTGATATTGCAAAGATCATCAATAAAGCTGAGACATCATAAACCAAGTTGAACATACACTTGAAGGGAGTTCCATGTGTTAACTAAATTGGAGATAAAGGAGGCACTTGAGATCTACCATCGATCTCATCAAGGGAGTCAGTGAAAAACTTAGGAGATTCCAGAAAATGCAATCTAAAGTGGAACCCTCTCTTGAAGAAGGTGATCCATTCTTCCAACCTCTATTGGAAGTGAGGTTGTCCTCCAATTTATGCTTCATAGGAAGATGTAGAATCCCAACAGATGAAGCAAAAGGTGAGGAGGAAGAGGAAAAGGCCCCAACGGACACCATCGTGATGTTCTACATTTCCACAGGCTGGGAAAATGGAGGGATGTATAGAAGGGACATCAAAAGAGGGGGATCCATTGAGGGAGCGATGAACACCTGCACCCTTTTAGGGTGGGGGTCATCAAAATTCACAAGAGGAGTCAGAAGCAACATTGAGGCAATGATAACTAAAGAAAAAGAAGTAGAAGAGGCAGGAACATTAGAAGATGTTGAAATAGGAGCTTCTTGTTGGAAACAAGCTACACTGAGAGGGGGGGTGAATTAGTGTACTGCAAAAATTAACTTTATTATTCTGACCTTTAATCCACTTAGAAAATTTAATCAAAAGTAGTATACAGAAATAGAAAGCAAGAAACCACACAACCATAACACAAGGATTTTTACGTGGAAACCCTATTAGGGGAAAAACCATGTTGGATGCCCAATCCACAATAGGTTTAGAGTATACCCAAATGAAGTATTACAAAATGGGAATGCACTTGCATTTAGGTTCACTGCCTAGAGCTCACTGCTCAAAAGGATGGGCTCACTACCCCTACAATTATTTGGATTAGATCCAGAAGAAAATGAACTAAATATATAGCATCTACTAATGTTGGATTATAGTTCTGGTTAAGCTCTAATGAAAAACTTTTGTCCTTATGACTGATATTGAACTTCTGCTTTGCTCTTCTCAAGTTCGCACACAAAATCCTTATGCGTAAGTGAAACTATGCATGATATCTCTCAAATACTCCTTGGATTGTTTCAATATACAACAATACACCTTTTTCCTTACACACAATGATGTGATCGATCATCTAAATATATTCGTGACTGGGGATTTAATCATTACAAGTTAGCTCAACAAAAATTAAGAATATTTGCAACTTGACGGCCCAAATCATGAATAAATTTGATGTGTATCCAAACAAGTTAGCTAGTCCATAGCTAGGACCAATAATTAAACATTTGAACATGAAAACATCTTGAATAATTCCACTTAACACATCCATAGTGCACCACATTCCCTGAGTTGGCCATGACAAACAATTAAACAAAAATTGTCCTATCAGACCTACAAACTTGTACTGCAACTAATGCAACACCACAAAACTCAAGAATAATATAATCCATATAATCAAAAAGAAATTCTAGAGATCCATAATAGAAAGAGATGATCCAATGAAGTTGTCTGACCAGATACCCTATGCTTCACGTATTTTGCCGATAATACACAGTGTATCACTTTATATGTCGGTATGACTGGATACTGAACTACAAATTATGGGGATGACTTTAGTTTCCATCAATGATAAGCCTAGAAGCCATATGCCAACAATCTCCCCCTTTGGCATTGATGGCAACACTTAGTGAAAAATTACTAAGTGTCGAAATTGATAAGTACACTACCAAAATGAAAAATACTGCTCCCCCTAAGAATATCAAAGAATTTTTCACTTCACTCTCTCCCCCTTTGACATCAATGACAAAGTTGGGGAACCCAAAATTGTAAAACTAAACAAACATAGCCAGAGACTTACAAAAATTTGAAGACGTCTACATAGACATTGTTCAATCTACTTAGGTTTGAGTCCCATAGACTTATCAGACTCTCCAAAATAGTAATGTGACCACAAAGAAGATATGCCAAGGTTTTAGCAGCTTCAAGATTTACAAGATCAAGAGCAATCATAACACCTTCAACTTCTTTCAGAGCATTCACCATCATCTCAATATTTGGACTTATTAGCCCCTTGAGTTCACTTATTCTACCAATAATCCTTTCATTTTCAATCTTTTGATTCTTTGTTTGGTTGAGCAAAGACATTACTTAACTTTCTTGATGACAAACATTGTCGGATAATGATTAAAAGTGTTGGAGATAGTAACCAGCTGTTGCTCAATATCTGTCACTTGCTTCTCATTTGCTTCAGTAAATTTTGATAGAACCAAGTAGGATTTGTACATTTTTCCTCCTTCAAATATAGCACCTTGAATATTCTTTATGCAAGATCCTAACAAATTTTTGTCTTTGGCAATAAATTCCTTTAGGCTATTAATCCTCTTCTCCTTGAACTCCTTCAATTTAACTAGAGTTGATTTCTCAAAAAGATTCAAAATGAGAATCTACAGAGTTTATTAACTTTTTCAACTCACCGGAGGAGGAACCTAATGGGCCCACAACATGAGAGGGAATTATTTTATGTAGAACTCCAGATGCAAGTTTTAATAGTTCACTGTCCTCAATGTGATATTTCAATATATTTTCACTAGCTTTGGCTTGGGAAATTTTGGTGACCTTCATCATTTGAATTGGAGACAGAGTGGAAAGGTTAATTGTGATTTCATCCAAATCAGGATCTAGCTCTTCCTGTTGCTCCAATAAAGATTCCTTCACTTCCTCTATTCTGATTTTTTGCTCCTTTTTCTTTTCAACTTGGGATTCTGCTTCAGGATTGACTTTAGGCATTCCAATTCCTTTAGTATGTGCCTCTTTTTCTTCAGCAACCACCTTAGTTTGGACCTTAGATACAACAGGTGTCTCTGAGTTTTCCACATTGGGAGAGGTCAAATTATCCTCAAACTCCAAAGGATCAGACACATTCATGTTTTCCTCATTCACATTCCCTTCTTTTGACTCATTTACCTTCACATTTACTTCATCATTTCCTTGAGCATGTTCAGTATTGATCTCCTTAATATTTAACTTTTCCTTTGAAAAAAATTATTTCAAAATTACCTTTCACTAATAACTACATTAGTGTCACCAATCATGAGTTTATTTACTCTTGACTTGCTTCTAAATTCCTTTTTGACCTTTAGAAGAAATAAATCCATTTCTTCAATTGTCATTTTTGGGCACAAATCAGCAAGAACTCTTTTCCTCATATTTTCTTCCTCTATTATGGCACTCTCTCTCCTAGATTTCAAAGCATTACATAGACTTGTAGGCAAGCCAGACATGATTTCAACAAGATTTTTATTGAAAACATTCAAGTGATTAACAATAGCTTCTTCAAGAATCTTCTTATCGGATTCATCAAAAGTCTCATACAGGACAGAGTGGCATGAGATTTCTAGCTTTTACTATTGCATCTTCAACTTCCTCGATCAACATGCTAGGCTTGTCAACTTTGGTCTTTTTCTTTGCTTCTTCACCTTTGTTGGAAGGTTTTCTCTTGTTTAGTTTGACAACATGAGTCCCAGAAGCCTTTAAATCTCTTACTACTTCTTCAAATTCAGTTTCTTCCTCTTCATCTACAGATACAACTTTGTAAGTTCTTGAGGTTTTATTCATCTTCCTTCTTCCAGAGGCTTCGACTTGATTAGACTATGCTACAAGGAAACTTCTAGTAGATTTGGTGTTAATAGAATATGTTCCTGAACGTGGTGATTCAGCCTTTTTCTTCCTCTTAGTAACTTTAGCTTCATCTCTTTTCCTTCTTATTTCTTTCAGCTTTTCCACAAGAAGACCCATACTCTTTGCAAAATCTTATGTTTCTTTTCTTACCTTTATGATTGACATGGGCTTTGTCAATTTAGAATGAACTTGTAAGTTTTTCTCTGCATATGAACCAAACCTTTCTTTATTCTGATCTAGTGGAAAATTTAGGAGATGTTCAACATATATCCTTAGAATGTTTCTATCTACTTCATACCCCATAGGCACGATCCAAACAGTTATGGGATCAACAACTTCCATGTGACACTGGTCAATGTCTATCATGAAGCATATAGTGTCTTTGTACTGTTCCATTCTTTTTTTAGGAATTCTCTCTCTATCGTGCATCAAGTTTTGGAAATTTGTAAAATGACCCCACAAGATTGTGTTATAGTTCTATTGATCACCAAGTCCACACAACATATCCCAGATCTGAACAACTACCAGCATATCATTATGCCTTTAAAATTTACCAACTCCCGGTAATTCACCAATGAAGTAGAAATACAGATAGATTAGCAGGTTTCCAAACTTAAATGCATTCTTCTTGTCCTTGATTTTTCTTAGATTCTCCAGTATTTGACCTCTGAGCAACCCACATAGATCATAATCTGCATTTTTTTTATCATTTCATATGCTATATAGATGGTTGTGCCAGATATAGTGTTCTCCCTACTCGAATGATAAATCTTGTAGCCTATAACCATAGATGCAAATTTTACATCAATTTCAGAAATATGATCTATTGTCATTTCCCTTATATCCCAATGAGAGCCAGCCACTTTAGTAACCTCATCATTTTTCACCAACTTCAAAACTAGAAGTCTACTGGTGGAATTTAATCCTATAATTGCACAAATAGATTCTTTGGAGATTTTGAAAGGCACATCTAACCACATGAATTCATCATGGAAATGGCTTAGAATATATCGAACCCACTCATCTTATTCAAATATGGAAAATTTCATAAATTGTGCAAATTTCTAATCTTTTAGGGTTTTGAATTCTAGTTTCACAGTATAATCTTCTTGAACTATGTAGTCAGAATAAAATTCCAATAACTATGAACTACCCAAATCTTCAATATTTGCATGCACATATGCCCTAATATCTTCAATGTGCAAAACACCGTACGACACCGATGAAAATGCACCTAATGGATTTGTGTCTACAGACTTATATAGATGCCATTTGAATTTTGGACGTGGTCTATCCTTAACTTTGACTAATAGAGGAGTAGACATAATTGTGAGCACACAAATTTACAAGTTTTGCAATAAATACCTTTCAAAGATAGAATGAAATTTGATTGCAGATTCTCCTCTATGCTTGAATCTTTCTAAATTTGTAAATAATCACCTCAAAGCTCTCCAAACCTCTTTCCTCCAAATGTAGTATGACAAATGAGGGTGGAATTCATTCTTTTCTTGACCACAAACCTAACTCTTTACTTTTGCAATAAATTTCCTTGCCCTAACTCAACCAGTTTACTGTATTTTATGTTCCAAGAAAGATAATTCTTATGAGGATCTACAATATTCTTCACCAATGCTTTAGGATTCATTTCAAAATGTCTGAGAAGTACCAAATTTACTACTGAACTCATCCAAATTTTACTGCCAATCACTTGTAGGGAGTTTAGGATTTTTTCTTAAAAGCTTCCCCTATGGCATAGGCCTAAAATCAATTTCCTGAGGTATTACCAGAAGTGGCTTCTGGTGTGGGTCCATTTCCTTCTACAGAGGGATTCTTCATCACCCATTTCTTCTAAATTTTCTTCTTGATCTAATCAATAGTGACTTTCCCTTTTCCTTTAGCATATGGTTGTCTATTTTGTTTTACTAGACCTCTTTTTTTCCAACATAATCTAGAAGTGTGACCAAATTTTTTGCATCTGTAGCTGATCCGTATAGCGTAAGGGATCTATGACAAACGTTGCTTAAGTGATTATGAACAAAGGCATAAAGACATCAACAATGGAATAGCAAGAACATTAAATAGAGAGAATTCAAAACATAGAACCAAGAGAGAGAGAAAAGAAGACAACGATTTGATTACGAAGTTCATCCAAGTGGACTACATCTCTGGGTCGAGCTCAATTCGAGTGACCAATCTATTGAAATGTTCTGAAATGCAGTACAATCTCCACTAGAGCCTCTTGCAACACTGCTTTACAATATCTTGTAGCCTTTCCACAAAGTCATACAAAAGTCTCTCACTCACACCCCTTTCAAAAGCTCTCAAGGCTAGGGATGACTAACAAAGAGGAAGAAAACTAACTTTGCCTAATAGGATCTACTACAAGACTCAGAACATCACTATAAATATTCTCCTAACTCCCACTAAAATTCTCTCTCACAAAAGGCTCTCACAGCTGAGAGAATGGAAAACAAGAGGAGAATGAACTCACTTGAAAAGTGATGATCAACTAATGGATCAACTTAGGAAGTGATGATCAACTAATGGATGATGAAAAACACTCCAAGAATCCTCCCTTTTATACTTGAAGTTGGGCCTATGTGGTTAAAACCACTAAAACCACCTAACTTGGCATTTTTCCCCTTAATGGAAAATTAAAAACCAATTCCCTTATTTTTACATAGTTGCAACAATAATGCCCCCTTAAAATAATTAAATTTGTTTTCGAGCCCTTGTTTATAGCTTATTCGGGCTTTAGTGTGAGGGGTTTGTTTCTGTTTATATTCAACTTTAGCACATAACTAATAACCACAATGGTTATTTAGTTTATGTTTTGGGCTTTATTAAGGGTTATTCCAAACCAAACTCACATATAAACTAAGCCACATTTCGTGGCATGATGGCATAAGGCCTTTTTGGTCAGCAAGTGGTTGGGAGTTCCAACCCCGTCGGCGCTTATTTTCAACAAACCCAAACAAACATACTAACAAAGGGAATCGAAGACCATATTTCAACAAACCAAAGTTCGCGGGTGTAACGGTCACGCCGACTTTTGCAGGATGTTGGAGGTATAGGGGTCAAGCCCCATAACAAACAAACTTTTTTCAAACCATCAAAATTTTCCGACCAACTGCAGGTGGAGAAAATAGCGGCCATGTGGTGCATCCTTGTTGTGCCACGTGGCAGAAGGCCATTCGATCAGCCCATCCACGATATCTACCAACTCATTACCACATCGTCTTGCCACTTGGGTGCCACGACACCTACCACATCAGCCGATCGCGTCACTTGCCACATGTGTCAACATTTGATTCACTGACCCTGCTAACATCATCAATGACTGTACTACCACATCATCCATCTGCAACATGTCAAGAGATAATTCATCGAAGAATTCAAGTCAGCATGCCACGTGTCGGAACACTACTGCTCCACGTCATCCCCCGTACTGCTGATGTCATCTGTATGGCCTGCCATGTGTCAAGACCCCATTGGTCCACGTCAGCATCCGTATGATGACCCGACTACTAATTTAGTAGGATGACATCATGCTAACGTCAGTAATCGTACCACTTGTACCTCGATCAACCAAAAACTTTGACTGGCTCTAACTCGTGCACACGATGTCCGTTTCGCACGAAATGAACCCTGTTGGAAAGGTCTCGATGAGCTCTTTGCGATGGTACCACTTTCACCAAATTCTATGATGATGAATTTTCCACCTTCTTCCTCGTCCCTAATAGCTGAGTTGACCAACCTTTGACTGAGCTTTGACAGGCGATATCTCAGACATACGGACTCAAAATTTGATGAAATGAACTTCGTTGTGATCGTGTCGATAAGCCCTCTGAACTGACACTACATTCGGCCGATTCTGAGTCCATCAACTTTTTGCTTCCTGACAGCCTCTTGGTCTAAGGGTTGACCCAACTTTGACTGTGTGTAACTTGAGCAAACGGACTCCTTTTTTGCCCGTTCAAGTTGCGTCGAATTCAGGATTCTGTGCTCTACGCGATGGCATTGCTTCCAAGAGAAACTGGAACACTTCAATTTCAGGTCCTAAAGATCCACCTAGATCAAACCTCCCCACTAAAGAAATTTTGGTCCTCCAAAAGTGTATAGTTCCTTCTATAATCTTGCATTCAGTATCTTGCCACTTGCCATGATCTGAATCACCAAAACACAGTACCACATCTGCCTACTGGGGTCTTACACTTTGTCAATGCAAGAATTCACAACTCCTCATGATGCAGTTCAAAAATGGAACATAAAATACCCAAAGCAAGAAGAGAAAATTAAGTATGATAAACCTGTCCCTCAGTGCTTCTCACAAGTAGTTCGCATTTTGCATCTCTCGCCATCTTCTGGCTTGCTTCTGTTGCTCCTCCAATTACTCGAGCACCGATTTTCTCCTCAACCTGACATATTTCTTCACCTTTGTACTTCAGAACAGCTGATTCAAGGCTCCACCATGGCTCGGGTCCAGCATCAAGTTCATCGATAAATCCTTCAAGAACTCCATTTGAGTTCAGACTTATCCTCCAAATGACCATCATTGAGTCTTCAAGCTAAGAACATACAAGGTCACTGTTGACCATTCTCAACAACTCTGCCTGAAAAAGTGCTCTTCAACTGAAGCTTCGCACTAAAAGAAACTGCAAGCAACAAATTGCTATCCTACAGTAAGAAGTTACAAAGTATTCTTTTTCTAGATTACAAGACATGGCTTCTAAGAGCCTTACAAATTCTCAATCTCTAGAGAAATTCAACTTCATAAAAATTATTACAAACAAGTTTATTCAGAGCTCACAAAACTATACTAGCTTATCAACATATTCATCACACTACAAAAGATGTAATAAAAACACACAAGCCGATATACTAGTTTGATGAGCATTGTTCTCAGCTCCTATGAAGCTATTCAGAGGAACTCTCTTTCACAAGTTGCTCAGGCTGTGGTTGAATTTCTCCTGGGACTGCCTCATAAGTGGTAGCTACTACCAACTCCACTTTCATCTCTTCAACTTTCTGGTGGTTGGGTCTCTCAGTAGACCTCGATCAACGACGAAGCTCTGGATGCAGCTTCCAACACTTTGCCTCCCAATGTCCACTGATGACACAGTGGTTGCAGAAGTTTTGAGCTCTAGAGGATTGTCCATCTCCTCCTCTGAATCCCAATCCTTGGTACCATGGTCACTTCTTCGCCTCGATCGGATTGGTGATGCATTGCTCAAAAATACCAAAGCCTTTCCCTTTGAAGCCCATCTTCCCGAGTAGCTTCGATCCTATGCCTCTTGTGTGCTTCTCGAAGTGTGCAAAAGATTCTTGCTCATCCTCTGTTGACTTCTTTTGTTTGATGGAAGAAGAGGCTTTGAGATAATAAATATCACTATCAGGCAGATTAAGAGTCTGAAGGTACTCCATCTGTCGACAGTAAGCACACTCTACTACACTAGGAGAGTTAGCCCAATCATGGCCACAAGCAAATCTAGCCATGAGCCTCGTTGCTGAAGAAGCTCCCATACTATCAGGCGGTGTAAGCGGGCAGTATGAGGATGATGTATCCTCAGAATGCAGACAAAACCCACATATGTTTCCACTCCCTGATATAGGAGGACTTCTCCTGTTCTACTCCTCTAAGATGTCCTACAACAACATTTGCAGTCTTTCCTTCTCCATGTTGGATTCCTCCAACAACCGCTGAAGTTCTGCATTCTCCATCTGTAGGTGTCGATTGGCTTCTTCCAACTCTTGCATCCTATCAGCCTTCTCTCGATGGTCTCGATAGAGTTCTTCAACCATGCCTTTCATTGATATGAAATCATCCACCATGGATGGGGTCAATGTCAGCCTGGAAGATTCACCCTTTTCTGATGCCATCTCTGCTCCAAACTCCAAATGTCCACCAATAGCAAAATGACTCACAATCACTCCTGCAAACTAGCGAAACAAAGCTCTGATACCACTTGGTCCATATAGCGGAAGGGATCTATGACAAATGTTGCTTAAGTGATTATGAGCAAAGGCATAAAGACATCAATAATGGAGTAGCAGGAACATTAAACAGAGAGAATTCAAAACATAGAACCAAGAGAGAGAAAAGAAGACACTAATTTGATTACGGAGTTCATCCAAGTGGACTACGTCTCTGGGTCGAGCTCAATTCGAGTGACCAATCTATTGAAATGTTCTGAAACGTAGTACAATCTCCACTAGAGCCTCTTGCAACATTGCTTTACAATATCTTGTAGCCTTTCCAAAAATTCATACAAAAGTCTCTCACTCACACCCCTCTCAAAAGCTCTCAAGGCTAGGGATGACTAACAAAGAGGAAGAAAACTAACTTTGCCTAATAGGATCTACTACAAGACTCAGAACATCACTATAAATATTCTCCTAACTCCCACTAAAATTCTCTCTCACAAAAGGCTCTCACGGCCGAGAGAATGGAAAACAAGAGGAGAATGAACTCACTTGAAAAGTGATGATCAACTAATGGATGATGAAAAACACTCCAAGACTTCTCCCTTTTATACTTGAAGTTGGGCCTATGTGGTTAAAACCACCAAAACCACCTAACTTGGAATTTTTCTCCTTAATGGAAAATTAAAAACCAATTCCCTTATTTTTACATAATTGCAACAATAATCCCCCCTTAAAATAATTAAATTTGTTTTTGAGCCCTTGTTTATAGCTTATTCGGGCTTTAGTTTGAGGGGTTTGTTTTTGTTTATATTCAACTTTAGCACATAACTAATAACCACAATGGTTATTTAGTTTATGTTTCAGGCTTTATTAAGGGTTATTCCAAACCCAATTCACATATAAACTAAGCCACATTGCATGGCACGATGGCATCAGGCCTTTTTGGTCGGCGGGTGGTTGGGAGTTCCAACCCTGTCGACGCTTATTTTCAACAAACCCAAACAAACATACTAACAAAGGGAATCGAAGACCATATTTCAACAAACCATAGTTTGCGGGTGTAACGGTTATGCCGACCGTTGCAGGATGTTGGAGGTATAGGGGTCGAGCCCCATAACAAAAAAACTTTTTTTGAACCATCAAAATTTTTCAACCAACCGCAGGTGGAGAAAATAGTGGCCACATGGTGCATCCTTGTTGTGCCACGTGGCAGAAGGCCATTCGATCAGCCCATCCACGATATCTGCCAACTCATTGCCACATTGTCTTGCCACTTGGGTGCCATGACACCTGCCACGTTAGTCAATCGCGTCACTTTCCACACGTGTCAACATTCGATTCACTGACCCTGCTAATGTCATCGATGACTATATTGCCACATCATCCGTCTGCCACATGTCAAGAGATAATTCACCGAAGAATTCAAGTCAGCATGCCACGTGTCAGAATGCTACTGCTCCACGTCATCCCCCGTACTGCTGATGTCATCTGTACAGCCTGCCATGTGTCAAGACCCCATTGGTCCATGTCAGCATCTATATGATGACCCAACTGCTGATTCAGTAGGATGACATCATGCTGATGTCAGCAATCGTACCAATTGTAGCTTGGTCAACCAAAAACTTTGACTGGCTCTAACTCGCACGCATGATGTCCGTTTCGCATGAAATGAACCCCGTTGGAAAGGTCTCGACGAGCTCTTCACAATGGTACCACTTTCACCAAATTATGTGATGATGAATTTTCCACCTTTTTCCTCGTCCCTGATAGCTGAGTTGACCAACCTTTGACCAAGCTTTGACCAGTGATATCTCAGACATACGGACTCAAAATTTGATGAAAAAAACTTCGTTGTGATCGTGTTGACAAGCCCTCTGAACTAACACTACTTTCGGCCGATTCTGAGTTCATCAACTTTTCGCCTCCTGACAGCCTCCTGGTCTAAGGGTTGACCCAACTTTGACTATGTGTAACTTGAGCAAACGGACTCCTTTTTTGCCCATTCAAGTTGCGTCGGATTCAGGATTTTGTGCTCTACGCAATGGAATTGCTTCCAAGAGAAATTGGAACACTTCAATTTCAGGTCCTGAAGATCCACCTAGATCAGTAGCACACAACACTTCTCTATCCAAGACAATTGTTTCACTGACTTTGTCTTGATCTGCATTGGTTAGCAATATTCCCAAATCTATTGCATGTATAGCATCAAACATCTCTATGAAAGTTGTTCAGCACAATTCTACATTCACTTGACTTATGACCATACTTATAGCAACTAAAACAATGATCTGAGAATGATGGTCCACTTGTATTCACCCTACTCCTACACCGAGAAGCCAAATGACTAAATTTGTTGCAGGCATAACAATAGCCATTAAATCTTTGAGCATTATGTTTCCTTATCGGATTTCTTTTGGGTCCATTTATCTAATTTCCTTTTCTGAATTTTCCTTGACTAGAATTCCTTTGTCTAGATATGGAGTTTTCTCCTTCTTCATATCTAAGACCTTAACAATCACCATCAGTCCTCTATCCCTTAATTAGTTAATCAATTTTGGTTGTGCTTGCTTTGAATTTCTCCTTATACTCATTTGTAGCAGCAAGTTCATTTATGAGATCATTGAGTTGCTTTTCAAGCTCCTCTTCACTATTCTTGGATTGCTCCAATTCATTATCTAGTCAACTACATTTTTTGACTTTTTTTTCAAAGATTTTGCAAGATTTTCTTCATTCTTCTTCTTGTCCTCAATCTCCTTGGTCATTCTAATCATGAAGATTCCATCTCATGCTTCAAGGCAACATTTTCTTGGGAAAAAATTTCACATTATTTTGTTTTCTCTTTCAAGGCCTGACTAAGTTGTTCATCTTCCATGGTTTTGTTCTTCTATTTCAGCTAACCACATAATTCCTTTCTTTTCTTTCTCGATTCATTGATCTTGTCTTTCAATGACTGCATGATTTTTTCTTAATTCTCAAGATTTTTTTGTAGTTCTCAGATCTCATATTTTGATTGGTCAAGATCATCAAAAGCCACCATAAGTTGATGTTGAAGACTTCTTGTATCCATTGAGAATAATTTCAAATATCTCCCCAAGCTGTTAAACTTCTTTTGAGGAACTAGCTCTGATACCAATTTTTGGAAACAAGCTACACTTAGAGGGGGGAGTGAATTAGTGTATTGAAAAAAATAACTTTATTATTCTGACCTTTAATCCACTTAGAACATTTAATCAAAAGTAGTATGCAGAAACAGAAAGAAAGAAACCACACAACCATAACACAAGGATTTTTATGTGGAAACCCTGTTAGGGGAAAAACCACTGTGGATGGCCAATCCACAATACCGAAAAGAAGTATTACAAAATGGGAATGCACTTGCATTTAGGCTCACTACCTAGAGCTCACTGCTCAATAGGATGGGCTCACTGCCCTTACAATTATTTGGATTAGATCCAAAATAAAATGAACTAAATAGATAGCATCTACTAATGCTGGATTACAGTTCTGGTTAAGCTCTGATGATGAACTTTTGTCCTTATGACTGATATTGAACTCCTACTCTGCTCTACTCAAGTTCACACACAAAATCATTATGCGCAAGTGAAACTACATATGATATCACTCAAATACTCCTTGGATGTTCACAACCTACACCAATACACCTTTTTCCTTACACAAAATGATGTGATCGATCATCTAAATATATCTGTGATTGGATATTTAATCGCTACAAGTCGGCTCAACAAAACTTAAGAATATTTTCAACTTGTTAGCCCAAATCATGAATAAATTTGATGTGTATCCAAAAAATTCAGCTAATCCATAGCTAGGACCAATAATTAAACATTTGAACATGAAAAAATATTGAATAATTCCACTTAACACATCCACAATGTGCCACATTCCCTCAGTCGACTACGACAAAGAATTAGATAGAAAGTGTCCTACCAGACCTCCAAACTCGTACAACTAATGCAACACAACAAAACACAAGAATAAGATAATCCATATACTCAACAAGTAATTCAAAATATCCACAACACAAAAAGATGATCTAGTGAAGTCATCTGATCGGATACCCTGTACTTGATGTATTATGTCGGTAATACATAGTGTATCACTTTATCTTTCGGTATGACTGGATATTGAACTGCAGATCATGGGGATGACTTCAGTTGCCATCAATGACAACACTAGAAGCCATATTCCAACACTACTATCTCTTCTTTTTCCTTCCATGAGCCATCTTGCTAATTAGCCAAAGCCTTCCTCTGGTTCTTACACTCATGTGCAAGTTGGTTTCTTTAGCTTCCGGAACTAGAACTCACTACTTGAGAAGGAGCAAGAGGATCCTATTTTTCCATATGTATTTCCTTGACAACCATTATCGATGGAAGGGAAGCCTCCTAACTAGGACCAGGAACATGAAGCATAGGAGTGGAGACTAAAACAAGCAGAGAAAAAAATTTAGGCAACTCAATGGTGGGCCTCTTCCCATTCACCGCCTAAGGGGAAAGAACAATAGGAGGTCATGGAGGCCGAAATGTAGGGGAAGCTCCATGAGGGCCCTTACCCTTACCATAAACAATGGGCCTTGACACTATGGGTAAGATGGGAAGCTCAAATACCTAACGCTTGAATTTTTGCCAGCTAGGCTCCATTAGACTCGCCATGCAAGGCATGGGAGCAAAAGCTGACTGAACCACAAAAGGGTGAGAGGAAGAAGTAGATGAAATAGTAGAAGAAGAGGAAGGATCATGAGCACAAGTAGACTTACCCTTCCCCTTTTGAGAGGAGGAGGAGGTATCCTATTGCTATATGATAATAGAAGCCTTAACCAAAATAGCTTAAGGGGAGACATGATAGGTCACTTTTGGTGTTATTCCCCCACTCCTATATTTAACATAGGTGTGATATAATAGGTTAATTCTTGAAGGAATCAAATTGATAGGAGTAGGCAAAAAGTGATCTAACGAGTAGCCCCCATGTGACACCAGATGCTTATATCCATTGTTGTTTACAATATGCATGGAGACCTCATGAGAAAACTTCAAACACTTATGAACTACTGAGGTGACTCTATTCATGGAAACTAGCCATATGATGCCTATCTTCACTCTGAACAAGTTCAACTCTAGGATAATATCAAAACTTAAGCATTTATAGTCTTGAGTCCTACTAGGATTGAAAAGGTGATGAAACCATTTGGAGGGATGGAAGGGCCATTATGTGTATGTATTGTGCTCTTTTATTCATCATACCCATCCTTATGAAAGAAATTTTTAGCATAGTCTCCTTTGTTATAACATTAACATGACACATAAGATCAACAAGAACACCATTCATGATGTTCCCATTGATACGAGCGGGCATGTACAAAGGATAGGGTTCTCTATTCACGTTCATAGGAAAGTCTTGCGATGGAAAGGTTATAGTAGGTGATCCATTCAAACGCTACACAGACAGGATGGGGAGATGCATAAAAAAGGCCATCTTTTATGTACTCTAAAAAGGACTTCCTCAGGATACCCCAAAGATTCAACAATCAAACACTGACCTATTCTATATTTTTCTTCATAATGTTTAGGGATCCCTCTAACTATGTCGTTAGGGGTTGTAGGTTGGGTTGCAATACTGGGTGTCCTACAAAACACACACCTACAACACATCTATAGTGTAGAAAAATGTATCCCTTTACATTTTCACACTTGTTTGGACCCTCCCTGTTAAAATTTGGCTTCTTTATGCCTTAATTGGTCCTATTTTTGAACCACAAGCCTTATTAAATGCATTTTTCTAAGGATAATTCCAACACTCAACAAATGACAAATCATAATCTAATGTTTTAAGTTATGTGTTCTAGATCTAGGGACCTGGGACTCCTACACCACCTTAGGCATATGGGACCTCCCACCTAGGTCTCAGGACTTGATTTTAAATGTTGAATTGAACTTAACATTTCTTGGAGTTTGTTTCCCAAGTTTTAGCCACTAGGACTCATACGCCCAAAATGGTGCACAATTCCAACTTTAACCTAGAATTATTTGAAATCAAATTCTTGGTGGGATTTTATTATCCTATATTTGATGTTGGCTTGTAGTGTTGTAATTTTGAGAAATTTGGCATAAACAAGTATAAATACAAGGTTATTTCACATGATTTCTCCTCAAAATTTTATCCAAGCATTCTTAAGGAAAGTTTATAATATCAAGAGAATTCACAAGAAAATCATGAAGCATTTGGAGAAACATTTTAATATTCAAGCATCATGTAAAAAAATTCATGCATCATGTGTGTTTTTGAGCTAACATTTGTGATGTAGGTTTCATGATTCAAGCAAGCATTCAAGAAAAATATTTAAGTATTCAATCAAGAGTCAAGATCCACATTCATGCTAGCCATTTCACACAAGTTTGTAGGTTCATTTCAAGGGTTTAGTGAATTTCAATATTGCATTTGTTCATTCATCATTCCTTCTTGCTATTTCATTGCATTTCAAGGTTTAATTACCAAAATGGGGTTTGACCAAGGCAAACCTCTATTCCCTAACAAATCAAAAAATTTCTCTCTTGATGTGTGATTACAGATCTAGTGAATTGGAGCTTGGAGATCATTTGAAGAAAAAGTTGCAAAAGTTTTCTAAATTTTCAAGAAGTTGTCATCTTCACAGAAACTCACCTAGAGATCAAAATTTAGACTTTTTAGACTTGAATATCAGACAAGATTTAAGTTACAAAATATCTCTAGAGGCTACAAAAATATTAGTCAAACCCTAATATTGCAACTAAATCTCCCCTTTGGGCATATGAGTCCTAGTACAACCATTTTTTTCTAATTTTTTGTAGATCCTTCTCATTCACCAGAAGATTCTAGATTTTGCACAGATTCCTATAGTAGGACTAAATCTCCCAAATTGGCATATTAGTCCTAGTGCACTTCAAAAGGTAATTTTTTAGAGTCACAGACCATTGGGGATGGCCACCAAACCAAGGAGCACCATCTGCAAATAACACATTCACAAATAGAGAGAAGTGCACAAGCTATTTCACCATAAAAATGAATAAAATGAGATATTTTACACAATGTACAAAGTGCCTTAAAAAGGAATAAAAGGTGGGTGTCGGGTGAGAAACCCAAGAGAACCATCTATAAATAAAACCTTCACAAATATGAGAGAAGCCCAGGGCTCTTTCACTGGGAGAATGGAAAATGTATTGAGATCTGATTATTTATATATTGTACAATGTGCCTTATAAAGGCAAGAAAAACAAGTATCAAGTAAACAACCACCCAGTACGGGAAAAAACTAATCAAAGTAATTTACCCTAAGATAAAAATTAAATACACTAACAAAGACCTTGTTTGGATTCCATCATTCTTCCAAGTACTTTTTTTGTTTCATTCCTATTTATCAATTTGATGTAATGCTTTCATGTCTTTAAATTTTCTAGGGTTTTGTGCATGAGTGTTTTCATTTCTCCTTTGAAGCTTCATTTTAATGGTGAACCCACATTTAATCACACAAGGAAACCCCTAGCCCATTCCTCAATCAAGTCACTTGGTTGAGGAATCCAAGTTTTGTTGTGTGGTCTCACAACATGCACCAAAACTATAAGACTTGGGGACCCAAATGAAAATTAATGCTTATATGTCAGGTGCTAGTTAGCTAAAAGGGGATCACTAGAAGTTAAAGTTAAGAGGAAGTATTTTGGAGTAGTTTGTGATTCAAGTGTACCAAGTACTAGGAATTAGAGGGCCACAATGGTTGAAATATTAACACAAGGTTTGGTAAGTTGTTTCGGTCCAGAAGTGAAGGTCCAAGAAGTGTGAAGGTTCTAATAATAATCAAGGTACGAGAATTAAATTCTAGTAAAGCCTAAAAATTTTCAGGTACTGGGTATCAATGCATGTTTAACATTATTTTTTAAAGTTTTCTAGGGGGTTCAAAAGGTCTGATAACCTCCCAAAAAAGATAATTACATGAGAATACATTTTTAAAGGCACGATATTTGTGATTTTTTTTAAAATGATGATTTATTAATGATAGTTTTATTTTCATGAGAGTTTTATGAATGTTTTAAAAAAGGTGGATTGATGCAGAGTGGTAGGGGAAGAAACACATTTTTCCAATAGCTTCTCTAAATGCACACATCAACTTCACAATTCCTTCCAACAAGAAACTTGATCACCCAACTCAACTCACACAACCAGACATGTTTGAAGGACTTGGGGATGTTGTGTACATTCTCAAAATGTCAAAACAAGACCAAATAACCTGACTTTACACTCAAAAACTCCCATTCTCTCATCGCTCTTACACAAGCCCATGCAACCTTGCAACATTGCCAAATAGGACAGTCAAAATAAAAAATTATTAAAGGCATTAACCAAACAATGAAATCAGGTTTTGTACTTCTAACAATATCCCCCACAAGTTTCCAAAAGCATGGGATCAAATACCCAAAACAAATGTATCAAAAGATTGATTTACAAGCCATAAACAAGGCTTAACTAGACATGTGCAAGAAAAAATTCAACTTGTCAAGACACACCCCAACACCCATAATTCCTTTAAACTAATCCAATAGGTTCTCCAAGTCCCATTTCACATGTTTCATCCATTCTCTTTACTCAAATAATCAAGAATTAAAAGAAATGCTTACAAATGATCATTTTTTGGACTGTTTTCAAGATAAAACCAGACCTAGGGCATCACATAACTTTTGCAAAACTCAATTTTTCAATATGAAACAAATTTCAGAATGTAAAGGAGTCCTAAATCTACCAATCCACCAAGTTTTAGATTTTTCCCACTGTGGCAATGGGAATTACATCCATTTTGGTGACCAAACCCTTGTTTTGCAAGGTTTCAGACCCACTTTCACTAAAATTGATGTAACTTACTCAATACTTAATGAAAACGATTCAAATCACCACCAAAAGAAAGTAGACTCTTCCCTATTTCAAACAATTTCAATTTAGAGTGCGTACAATGATGTACCAGTCCGTACTAAGCACGGGATTAGAAAAAAACACTGCAAAAAAACAGAAAAAATAAAGTTTTCTTCTTATTAAATGCTTCAAAACATCAAAACTGCCAACAACAACCAAACCTCGACCCAAGGGAGGATTTTTTCAACTTTTTTCCCATCATTTACAACTACCCTCAACTGATTTTTGAAGGAGGGAACCATTAGTTAATCGGATTACATCATTAATGCTGATTTTGCACCAAATTTCATTATGACAACCTTGCATTTTGAAGCAACTTTTTAATCCTAAAGACCTAAGACCTTAAAAACCATTCAAATGGATTGGAATTAGCCTTATTACATTATTAAGACCCCCACTCTTGCACATTTACATACAAATTCATGTTTTTGCATTCAAAGGCTACAAGAGCATTTTTTAGTGCAAGAATGCATTTGTCTACATTTTGACTCAAAACTCAAAAAAAATAACCCTAGATCTTACTCAATGGTCTTGATTGACCTTATTAATGATAGAAAGACTCAAAAATACTCATTCTAATCTCCTAACAACATGTTTTCATCAAATGAGCAAAAATGGAGGATGAGGTGTAGGTGCTCTTGCACCAGGGATTAATATATAGAATTTGCATTTCCAAGAGAAATAAATTGTGATGCAGTATTCAGGTATGATGATGAGGAAAATTTGGATCACGAGTAGTGGCATAGCTAGGTCAGGTGGTATGTTATGGGATTCCATGCGAAGGAGGAGCTTGAGATATCAGAATACCAAGATACCTAGTATTATGCATGCGACAAAAGGGAGCACCTAAATCTAGGGAAATTCATCTCTGAGTGTATTTCGTCTGAGTCCAAAATTGAGCATAGGGAAAAATGTCCACTTGATCATTTTGAATGTATGGGAAGTTCCTAGATATTGTTTGACAATCTACTTAGCTCCAAGTCACTATCTTGATCATTTTAAAGATGGAGATCCTGAAAGATATTAAAGTACTGAAGAAGGTTGACATCTGTTGACTTATTCAACAAAATTTCTTTGGTATGTGCAAGATCATCATGGAAAAAACATGCCCTTAAGTGGCAAAGAAATTAGAAAAATCATAATTAGGCAACTTGACTTAAAAGTTTGAATAACTTATCTACATTATTTAAAAAATATGTAATAATAGAATTTGTAGAAAATTGAATGTAGTTTCTAAACTACTAGGTTTTTTAAATCTATTTGGTGAAAATTTGAAATTTCAATGCAGTAGTACTTAAATTTTAGGGAAAAAAGTAGGTGTTTATCTGACCACCTAACCACAATAAAATGATAATATTTTTTATAAAATTTTAGATATAAGTAGACGACTCATGTTCGATGTGATGCATATTTTTTTGTAATTTTTTTCCAAGTAAATATTTAATTATGATTTTTTAATTAAAATTTTTAAAAAATATAAAAACTTGTACGTCTAACCACCTTAACTTGGTCAAAACTTCATGAAATTCAATTTTACCTTTTTTAATCCTATAATATACGAAGCATAGAATGTGAAACATGTTTCATATTCAAAAAATGTGATACCATTTGAAATCTATAAAAAAAATTCAATCAACCTATCAATCAGGACTTTAGTCATAATTCAAATAGAAATTGAATAATAATTATTTATTAAATTCAAAGTAAATTATAATTTATATTGGTTGAAAGCTGAGAATCTCCTTTAAAAACCCTTTTAATTTCATTAATTTTGGATATAAATAAAGTTGTCAGCCACATACCCTACAAATAGCCATCATATTGCCACTTTTTGGCCCATCATGATCCTGCACATACCCTCCTGCCAGTTGTCATATTACACGTGCCTTGTTGTGATTCATCACTTGGACTCTCTCTCATATTTTGGATGAATTTATTAAGTGTCTTGTTTCTATAAAAGGTTGGGAGATGTTTCATTTTAAGTTAAGTTTAGAATTTGTGGATGTCAAAGAACCAAGTTTTGTTCTTTTCCCTATTTCATATTCCATTCCAGATTAAAAACTTGTATGTTTCATTAGAATTTAATAAATATCAAAGCTAATTTTAAAGTTATTGCTTCATATGAAATCTTACATAGTTGATTGTTTGTTCCTATCGAACAAGACTGTGTGTTGTGCCATTTAAAGGTGCATACTAACACTATCTGGTGGAAAATAATCCCCCCTCTTTAAAATTTCACATCATCTTGTGCCTAGATGTGAATCAATATTGTGATGTATGGAATGGTTTGCTTTGGTTAGGTTATTTCTTGAGGCATGTGTGGATAATACCTGGGATAAATTTTAACTTTTTCAATATTTTTTTATGCTTATTTTAGAATAGATGTTTAAATTTCAAAAAATATTTCAAAAAAGAGATGAATGCATGGAGTTTTATTGCAAATATTTTGATTCCATGATATTATTGGATGCTTAAAGCTAAATCTACTTGGATTAATGCAAGCTATTTGAATTTCATGAAATGTTATTGCAAATTTATCGATTTCATGAAGTTGTTAAATGACCGGAATGAGATCATATTTTTCTTATCTTTATGATTCCTTTGAAAAACTAAGACCAAAAAAGCATTTACCCCTTATGATTAACAACATAATCACAAAAAACCTTGATGCAAACCTAATATGGTCAAGACCTGACATAAATGAGCCTTGGGGTTAAGCTGAGCTAGCCAAAGATTTAGGTTGTCTCGACCAATCTTTCAAGTAAAGATAGGTTCTCACAGTGTGTTTGTGATGATTTATCTACACTATTGGTGTCTGACTAACATCATCATTAACATGAACAAGTGCTAGAAGGAGGGATTTCTCTAGTCTCCTCCAGTTTTTATCTAGAATCAGTATTGCTTCTCTTGGTTTAGGGTTGGAAAGTTACTTGTAAGGTGAAAGTCTAGGCAAGCTAGTAATGGAAAGTAAAATGGATGCAGATAAACTCCAGAAAATTCTTAACCACAGGCTTTATCCTTCAAGTTTGTTCACCATCGGTGGGGTTATCGAGTGTAGAATTCATGATACAACTAATCATTTTGAGATTGATTGTGAAACATTTTTAACTAGGGTATTTTCGGCCACTTATAATGTGATTCCATTAATGGGAGTGTCTTTAATAGCTAGAAGAAAGGAACCATTACTGGAAAGAAGTTTGAATTTTGAGAAAGTGCCTAACCCTAGTGAAATTGGAAATATTGGAAAATTAACTATTACATGAAATGGATCCACTAACTATAATTGTCATGATGAACTTCCTAAAAATTTGCAAGAGAAAAAGACATTAAGACTTAGAAACAACGCGTCAAAAGCGTGAACGTGAAAATGATGAGTCATCGATCTTCCCACATGTGGAAGGTAACAACGAAGAGAAAAAGTGGAGAAAATGAGTGGGAGACATGTGCTTTTTTCCCCTAACCATGAATCCACAATCTAAAAGGGAAGAAATTCTTGATTTTATGCAAAACACAAAGTATCAAATTTTTACTTTCTCTCTTTTTGATGATAGTGTAAATTGTGTTTTAAATGCTTGGTCTAATGAAATGAATAGTGATATTGAGATGATAGACTAGGAAAAGAATCAAAAGAGATTTGGAGAGAAAGAAAATGAAGAAATGAGTGCTGTCATTCATGGAGTAGAATAGAGTGAAATAGAAAACCATGAACCAGGACTGGAAGATTAAGGTGGAGTATGGAGAAACCAGTAAAGGTGTGTGCAATCGATCTTTAATGAGGTCATTTTCATACATATGGGCCAATTTTTTGGTAAGTACACATTTGAATTTATATTTTTAAATGTAGAAAAGTTAAGATAATTCATTGTTATAGTAGGATACTTGAAATGTATTCAAGAAATTTTAAAGAAAATCCTACTGTAATTCATACAAAAAACACCATGAAGATGGAATTCCAATGGCTGAGTGGTCTATAGAAAGCACAAGGTCCAAATTCCTCAAAAAGTCAATCTACACTATCATCTCCATAGATTCACAAAATTTAACCATAGAAAGGCCAAGGTCTAGAAGTGAGGCTACAAATTGTGAAGCCAATTCCGAGTTTAGATAGTATTATGCCTTGGAATCCACAAAAGTTTCTTCGAGGACTAGGCACAATTTTGATTTGATAGTCAAAGTCCTAAGATATAAAACCTTATTCAACCTTTGGTTCATAATCCAACCAAGGAAGCTATTCTGGTGGTGAATGTAAGTCAGGAAGATTGGAGTATCCGTGGCCTAGAAGCAAGAAAGTACAAGTAGATCAGAAAACCAGAAATAATTGAAGAAAGCTAAAAAAGAAGTTAAGAATTTGAAGGAGAAGAGAGAATTTATAGAAATCCATGAGAAATCTACAGTACATGGTTTCCTAGATAGAAATTTTTGGAAATGCAAGTTGAAGTGGCAACAAGCCACTTTTCTCCAGAGTTAAATGTTAAATCAAATAAATTTTTCACATAATTGGTGGCCATTGCTTTGAATTTTTATAGTATGAATATCACAATATCAAGAAAATTGAAGATTTCAAAATTTAATGGCAGTCATTTTAGTGTATTTTATCAAGTTGTATTAATCATGAAGATATCTATGTGTGCATTGCAGAAAGGAAAATTAAGTTGGCGAGGTGGCACACATTGGCAAGTGGAGAAATTAAAGGAAATAATAAGTGTGTGTTAAAGTGTTTGAACCAAATGCAGAGTATTATGATCAAACTTAAAAGTATAATCATGATAACTCTGATGCATTAATGTTAGTGTAGCACCATCGAATCAAAAGTGCTAACCAAGTTTATTCTAGCAATTTCCATAAAATTAAATTGGAAGGGTGGTAACTAGTGTTTCTAAATTTAGAATTATTTTTGTGATTGAATTACTTGCTACTAAATTTTAACTTATGCATTTTTTTGATAGATAGTGAATTGCAATTAGCTAGAATTTGGCATAAGAATGGTAAAATTTAGCTGGAATTGGTGAAACTATGAAGGGATTTGCATTGAATGAAAAATCAAAAGGTAACCTTTGCTGCCACTATAATTCCCAACCTAATAGTAGGATTCATTGCCTACAAGTTGAAGAAAATGGGCTTAAAAAGAAATATCAAAAGAAAAAAAAAGGAAAAAAAATATCAAACAAGTATCAAAAGAGAAAATTCAACTCTTTAGGCTATTCAAATATCTCTACCGGGGCTATGGATGTCTGGCTAGTAGTAGAGATATGTTTAGGGGAATTACAAAGATAACCTTGCCATGGCTATGGATGCCTGATTGGTAGCAAGGCTCTATCCAAGGTTGGCTTTGAAGGATTACCAAATTATGTATGTCAATGAACTAGTTTTTCACTAAGTTCCAAAGATTGGAAATAATCAAAGCACACACTGATAATTTCTACAGAAATTTATAATCTTTATGCCATAATTCAGGTAAAGGTAAGGAATTATTTTCTTTTATAAGGAAAAGAAAGTTTTGAAGGGACCTTGAAACCCTAAAAAATGAAAGGAAGTTGCTAAATAGAAATAAACATAAGCACCAACATCCCAAAAGAGTCAAAAATGTTGACAAAAGATAACACTAGATAAATCATCAACAAACCAACAACAAAACATTAGCTCAGAAGGTTGAAACACTAGAAAATACAAGTTATCAAGAGGCTTAGTCAATTCCAAATTAGTAGAGATTACCTTGCCATGCATCTCTATCACATCCTCAAGATCCTAGAATGAAATAGCCACCCTTTTCTTAGTCTCGATCCTTGCATGTAGGCATGGACCAACATCCACATTCTTCTCCATGCATAGACCAATATCCACATCCTTCTCAGCCACATTGATATAGTTAATCTCAACAATAGCCTCCTCATTATCACCTTGGTTCAAGCTCTTACTAGTCCAATTGATATATTTCTCGTTCTATAAAGACAAGCCCTATGCACTAGACTTTAGGGAATAATTGCTTATTTGAACCACAACTTGTAATTCATTACTAATCTTGTTCATTCTATCCTCCAAAGCCACAACCCACTCCTCATTCATCCTATGAATCATATTTTCCAAGGAAGTAAACCTCTCATAACTTTTTCCAAGTTTACCAGCATCCATAGCTAACTTATCAAGGATCACATTCATGGTTTTGAACCTATCTCTCATCAACTATTCCCTTTGATTGCAATTCACCAAAGCCACACAGTGTATCCTACCAATCTTTTTGCTTGGTATTAAGGTTCTTAACATCTAAAATGAGCCATTTCACAAGAGAGAGAAGGTTTCTAGTGCCATCCTCCATCATTCTACAAAAAAGATCCATATTGATCTCATCCCAAATGATTAGTACTACAGTAGCAACATCAACATTCTCATGGAGTTCCTTTTGATCCACACCCTTTCCCTCCAAATCCTCCTCCATAGAAGAGTAATCAACATCAATTACCTCAAATTTCACCCTATATTTCTTAGAGATATTGGCTGACTTCACCAACACTTCAAGTTTTTGAGCCTTGACTTCAACCTGCTTAACCTACTCATCACTCTTACAAATAGGGGTCTCCAAACCACCATGGATAGGAAGAGCCATCCTATAATTCACAAATCCCTCCCCTTCCATAACATTATCCACCATTTCCTTCTCATTACTCTCCTAAACATTCCCCTGAAACCCCTTGACACAAGGAAGAGGAGTCTCCTCTGCCATATCCTACTCATTTCCCTCCTCAACATTCCCCTGAAACCCCCTGACACAAGGAAGAGGGGTCTCCTCCAATCCTTTCAGTCTAGCTTTCCCTAACTTAAGATCACACTTCTCCTTCTTAGGGACACCTTTCTTCCACTTCAAAGTCATTTTAATAGAAGGACCAACAACCTCCTTCATTTAAATATTAGTCTCGTAGCCCTTCAACTAGGATCTAGAGGACTCCAAATCATCCTCTGAGTTCCCCTCAAACTCCAACAACTCCTCATCATCAAAATTTTCCTCCTCATAGTCACTATTCGACTCCTCCACTGACCTAATAGTGTCATAACCATACTTAATGTCCTCCTTTTTACTAGCAGAAGAGAGCTTAGGAATCTTAGGTCACACCTTTAGTTTAATGTGGTCAATTATAATTTTCATGAGGCCTTCATGAAGAATTGCCTTACTAGGGTTCTTTCTATGAGCATCAATATTGGTTTCCATAGAAAAAAGAAAGTAATAGGGGAAAAAAACTAGAATGTTGTGATGGAAATGATTAAGCAACATAAAATTATAAGCATAAATCATAGAGTACTATCCCTCTAATGTGAAGAATTTCATAATTGCGAGGGAAACATATCTCTAGAGAGGTTTGATTGATTTTTGATCATATCCTCCAGTACTAATGTACCTCAGCCTCTACTATTCCTTTCCTTTGAATAAGTTATCTAAGGAAGTCTTAGATGCAATGTGGTCCCTAAAAACCTTCTTTCCCATAGTAGATAGACCAGTAATGTCAGCAATGAACTCATTGGTGATGTTGAACTCCACACCTTGGCAGTGAAGAAATATGTTATTCCAACCATTCACAAAGGCCTCTGTAACCTCCAAATTAGAACCATGAAGACTAAGCATATGGGGGAAAACACCCCTCTTCTCCAAGTATTCCCAAATGGTCTCATTCTAACTGAATTCTCCATAAGAAAGTGGGTCAACTTTGTAGTGATTCCCTCCCATAACCACCTAAAACATCTTACTCATAGCCTTCATCTTGTTCCTATACATAGAAGGGATTAAACGAACAATCCAAAAGAAAACCCAAATAACACCCATAATTTGTGTAAGCCTGACACCCCCAATACATCCAACCATAAAATCCCAAACCATGATCTCATAATCAAAAGATATGCAATGATTAAATGAGCAAGATTTGAACTCAAAGTTCAAAAACCATAGGAATAGGAAATAAATAACTTATATCCCTATGTATCTGCATCCATGACATGACATTTGATCATTATTAGAAATACAATGAATATTAAATGGAATGTCATCATAAGAATACCAATATTTATGAGCCATTACACCCAATTTTGTGAACCCATCAGCAAGAGAGTTAGCCTCCTAAAAAACATGAGTAATTTTAATATGAACAAAAGAATCAATAATTAAAATGAAATCTTCAATCAAATGAGTAATGGACCAATATGTTGGACTTATCTTAAGGAGACAATTTATGATATTGAGGGTTTCCCCTTCTAACCAAAGCCTAGTCATCGAAGCTTCTTTAGCAAGTGAAAGGCCATGTTAGGTTGTTGCCACCTCTACATAGTGGTTTTTATGGGTTCCCAAAGGGAGTGCCACCATAGATATAAACCTAACATTCTCATCACGTAACACTCCCCCACAACTAGCAAGATGTAGATTCCCCTTAGTAGCACCATCAAAGTTAACTTTGAACCATTCCTGAGGGGTGCTTTCCACCAAACTCCCTCCCTAGAAGCCTTAATCTTCTTCACTAGGATAGAAAGATCACAAGAGAGATTCCATCGATTCCCCACCATCAAATCATACTTAGAAACCACTACTTTGGGGCCCAAAGAAAGAAGCACATTCAAAAAGAAAATTTTCCTTTATAACCTCACAGATTTTGAAAGCAAGCCTTGAGGGATGAAGCTCCAATTGATGAAACACATGGTTATTTTGTTCCATCCAAACTCGTCAAGCCACATGTGGAAAAATAAGAGACCATAACATAGAGAGAGTCAAATTTGATAAGGTGCCACCTAGTAAAACCAAAGATCTGATATAGAAGCAGGGAAAACCCACGATAAGTTCCACCTTTGAAAAATATGCATCCAAATATCCCAAGTGAAACTTCAACCAACCAGAAGATGGAAAACATCCTCAGTAGCCTATTTGTACAAAAACATCTATTGGGAAACACAATACCCCTTCTCAAAATATTTTTGAGGGTCAAGATTTTATCTTGACAAAGGAGCCAAGAAAAGATATTAATTTTAGGAAAAAACATTGGGTTCCAAAAATGTGCCCAAAAGGAAGAAGGACCCCAAATTTGGTTATGAAAAGAAAAGGCTAAAGACATCAAAAACTAGCTATTAGTATTAAACCTCCACACCACATAGTCAACTAGGGAAGAGGTTGGGATGTGAATCATGGATAAGAATTGATACAGAGGTTCAAGGTCCATGTTAACCAAATCAAGTCTAATCCATTTACATTCAAAGATATAATCAGAAACAAGCAGGACCCATTCCCTTATACAAATATCTTTGAAAGGGGCTCCGTAAGGTTCATCCTTCAAGGGATGCCCAATCCACCAGTCATCCAAAAACAAAATCCTCCTACCATTCCAAAAAACCCAATGCAAACTAGTAGCAACAATAGGATGGGATTTCAACATGAAATTCCAAAGGGATGAACCTAAAGGAGGAAAAAAATCCTCGCTCAAAAGGTCTCTAAACTTATCCATACCCCTCAAATACTTTGAAGAAAAGATAGAAGTACATTCCTTACCACCAAAAGGAGAGTCCACAACTATTTAACAATAAGGGCAACATTGAATTCTTTTAATTTACAGAGGCCTAACCCCCCTTGAACTTGGACCTGCAAATTTCCTCCCAAGAAACAAATTGCAACAACTTGTTCTCCTCAACTCTATACCAAAGAAATATTTTTTGGATGCTCTCAATCTTCTCCTAGAACCTCCTAGGAATCTAGAAAAGGTTTAAAGCATAGATCAAAATATTTTGCAAGGTATACTTGATTAATTGAATTTTCCCATCTTGGTTGAGAAGAGAACCCTTCAACCAACAAGTTTCAAATTAAAATTTTCAATAATACCACTCCAAAAGGAATTCAAAACCACATTAGAATAAAGAGGGATCCCTAAATAGGTAGAAGGGAGATCCCCAATGCCACATTCTAGAATTCTAGCAATCCTTAGCTGGTGATGCTCTAGAGTATTAAGAAAGAAGTTAATGCTCTTAGAAAGACTTGCCTTTGATGAGAATCCACCTCATACTACTGAAGAATAAGATAGATGAAATTACCAACCAAAGCTTCAACAAGAATAATAGTATCATCCACAAATTGTTGATGCAAGCAACAATATTGAAGAGAACAAGGATAAAGACCTCTGAAAGCACCATTAGAAATCACCTAAAGAAGAAATATTCCCAAAGAATCCACTATAATGAAAAAAAGGAAGGGAGAAATAGGATCTCCTTATCCCAATCCATGAGAGCTTCTAAAGAACACAAAAGGTGACCCATTCACCAAGACCAAAAAGGAAGGAGAAGAGATTAATTGATCAACTAATTGTAGAACTCGATCCAAGAAACCAAATTCCTTCATGGTATTACATAAAAAATTCCAATTAACCCAATCATATGCTTTCACCAAATCTAGCTTCAAAATGAGACCAAGCTTCTTGTTAACCTTGAGAGAATAGATGTTCTCATGCACTGTAACCATCAAATCTAAAATCTGACTCCCAGGAACAAACACATTCTATTGAGGAGAAATAATACGAGGAATATCCTAGGATTTTTATGAATAGGCACAATAAAAGTAGAGTTCAAGTCCTTGAGAAGTTTCCTACTACCAAAAAATTATTTAGTGGAATTGATAACATCCTTAGCAATAATATCCTAGTAGGTCTAGAAGAAGAGCATAGGAAATCTATCTAGCCCAGGGGAATTATTTCCTTCAAAGGAGAACACAACCTTCCTAAATTTCTTATTAGAAGGAATACTTGACAAACCCCTATTCTCCTCCTCCCTCACCAAGTTAGGAATAACATTAAGAAAACTCTACTGGAGAATAGGATCAAGAGGGTGATCCATAAAAATCAAGTCCTCAAAGAAGAATCGGGAAACAAATCTAATTTCATCACCCCCCTCCAAAGAATGGTTATCAACAACAATCATGGAAATATTATTAGAGGATCTATGCTTCAAATTTGTGAGATGAAAAAGTAGGTGTTTTTATCCCCACTCCAAAGATATATAGCTCTAGACCTATTCTTTGAGAACTCCTCCTCCTTAGCCACAACATTGTGCAGGCTGGCTAAAAGGATACTTTCATCTTAGAAAGTAGATTCATCATTAACACTGGATTGAATTCTCTATTGCAAGATATATAACTCAGCCTTAATTTGAGATTTATCCTTAAAAATATTACCAAAAGAGGATTTATTCCATTGGATTAAATTCTGATTAATAGAAGCAAGCTTCTTAGCAACTTTATAGATCATATCTCTTTATCAACACTAATATTCCACTAGTCAGCAATTCTAAAACGTAATTTTGGGTGGTTGGTCCACATCTTTTCAAATCTAAATGGGAACAAATTCTTTTGACCCTAAAATTTAGCATGCTAAGAAATAGGAAAATGGTCTGAGCCAAGTCTAGTAAGGACAGAAATGGGACAAATAAAGGAATCCAACCAATAGGAAAAATAAGAGCCCAATCCATCTTGACCTAAATGAGACCTTCCCCCACACGTCTGTTGGACCAAGTATAGGATGCCCTACACAAATCCAAATCCAAAAAAGCATTATCATTGATGAAATCAATGATATCATAATATCTATCCTCTACAACCTAGGAACCCCCAAACTTATTTGAATCATTGAGAAGGGTAATGAAGTCCCCCAAAACTAGTGAGTTCTAAAAGGAGAATTGAGCTCTAAAAATGTGTAACCCATCCCAAAATCACTTCCAAGCACATTTTGAGTTAGGAGCATATATATTAGAAATCACCCATGAGAACTTATCTTTCAGACTCAAAAAAAGAGGTAGAAACATGATTATCAAAACCAAACATAGTAGAACTAGAAACCACCTTAGGATTCCAAAAAGTAGCCATAGCACCTGAGGCCCCATTAGAATCAAATGCTTGAAAACCTCAATCCTTAAACAAACTATTCTTAAGTTTTTCCACTTTCTCCACCCCCATCTAGTCTCTTAAATCAAAATGATATCAAGAAAATGATCTCTTACAAGATTTGTAAGAAGATCCTATTTGTGAGGATTATTTAATCCTCATATGTTCTAGGAAATAATCTTTATAAAGAAGTCTGTGAGGAGCCCTTAAGGCCCATCTCAACTAGAGTTAATTGCAAACCATCATCTATACCATTTTTTCTCTCCCTCTCCTAGAGTTGTTGTAACGAGGGCCTCCCTCTACCTTTTGACTCAAAACCCTAGTCCATCTTCAAACGATTTTTCATAGCCATACCCATCAAAGGAGAAGAAGGTTTCTTCCTATTCTGAGTTTTAGAAGTTGAGTGAAGGGGATCCCTAGCTTCCACCACCATAGAACCAACTTCGATAGAAGAGGTGAGCATCATCTCTTTCTCCAACACTAAAGATACTACACCTTCATCCACCTCCAAATCCCTAGAGGCAACCACCCCCAAAACCATAGCTGAGTCCTCCATAAGAAAACCAATCAAATTAGTTACCTCCTTAAAGGGAGAATACATAACATTCACAACCATCTTCATAGGATTCACCTTCTTAGGTTCGGCCACCACAAGATCCAAAGATTTATCAACCGCATCCTCATTCATACCCAACACAGGCTCCTCTTCAACCATAATGGAGGCATTGGGATCTGTCTCTATAGGGAAACCATTAGTTTCCATAATAGGGCTAAACACAACCATCTTAGGTTCTGACACCACAAGAGCTAAATATTTTTCAACCACATTCTCAGCTATACCCATGATAGCCTTCACTTCCACTACAAAAGAGGCCTTCAACTCAGCCTCAATAGAAAGAAAATAAATTGCCACACCATGTCTAACCCCATAAATAAAGAAGACAACATCAAAAAACTAGCAAAATCCTCACACTTATCACTAGGGTTTGACCCAGCTTCTAACACAACAATAGTTGAAGGCTTGACCACACTCAGCAAAGCCCTAGAATCAAAACATTTTCCAATCTCCTTCCAAACTTTTGTAAGTGGAACGGCCTCTGGCTTAGGGGCTAAAAATTTTTGGGGAGGCTTCATGGGCTTCAACGAACATTTTTTCACCCAATGACCAACCTTCTTATAGTGAAAATAGGAAAAAAGGATTGACTCAAACTCAACCACCTATTCCCAAACTCCCAACTTTGAATTAATCTTGATAATAGCCAAAAAATTAGTAGATTGATCCATAATTAGATAGAGTCAATCATAAACCAACCAATGCACCCAAAAGTACTAGAAATACCTTTAAATACTTTCTCATCCCAAAATTCAAGAGGGATTTTGGACAAACACACCCACATGGGCATCAAATCAAAAGAGTAGAATTTTGGATTAAAGCCTGCCTCCCATTTCTTCAGTAACAAAGTAGACTTTCCAATAAGCCATGGCCCCCCCACCAAGAAATTTAAAATGTCTTCCTCACAAGAGAATGAAAAAGAGAAGAATCTCTTCACAAGGGAAGCCACCTCAACCTACCCCTTCAAATGCCAATGATTCATGGAAAGGTTATGGACTAGGTCAATATGAGGACAAGGCTCTAGAAACTTTCCCACTAGCATTTTCTCCATTGACAAGATATCCTTCTCAATAATGTAGTCTAGTATGAAGACAAAATACTCACCAAATGAAGGGTCAATGAAGAAATCCACTAGAGGAGAAGAGCTATTTTCCTTAATCTTTGACCCAAACAACTTTGAACAACTCCTCCCCTCCAAGGAAATGTCAACAACTTTTTGAACAACTCTAGAATCATCAAAAACAAGAGCCTTGGGAGCCATAGAGAGAGAACCCACTTTAGCAAGGGAAGTACCATCAGGAACTGTTTCCAAAAATAGGAGGCACTTTTGAATATTTGACGAAAAGGACCCACAAGTAGTCCCATTTATCATACAACTATCTAACACCCCCTTAATATTAGCCAAACCTCTACCATTAACGCTAGCCTCAAGAACAAGACTTACCTCCTTCAAAAAATTTAAAAAAACCTTACCCATAGTACCACCCATAGCTCCTCTCGATGAAAGCTCCATTACTGAATTTTATTTTTTGAGTTATTGTTGGAAAATATGTATAAGTTATAATTTATAGCAAGTGATTTGATCCTAGATTTATTTTAAATTTAGTTTTATTCGTTGCATTTTGTTGTGTGGTCTCACAACATTCCCTAAGACTCTAAGACTTGGGGATGCATGTGAAAATTAATGCTTATGGTAGGTGTTGGTTAGTCGAAAGGGGATCACCTAAAGTTAAAGTTAAGAGGAAGTCTTATGGAGTAGTTTGTGATTCAAGTGTACCAGGTACTAGGTACGAGGTATTGGAAGGGCTAGAGTGGTTGAAATATTAACACAAGGTTTGGTAAGTTGTTTGAGTCCAAAAATGAAGGTCTAGGAAGTGTGAAGGTTCTAATAATAATCAATGTTCAGGAATTAAACTCTGGTAAAGGCTTAAATTGTCGAGTGTCACGTATCAGTACATGTTTAAAAGTTAATTGTTTAAGTTTGCTCAGTGATGCAGACCCAAGATAGAAATCAACTTGAAATGACAAATAACAAATGTTCAACCCAAATTTCAAAGCAAATCAAAACAACTTCATAGATCCACTTGTTAGATGTATTCTTTCCATCAACATTGCCAAACAACTTCAAGGGAATTTTCACCCAACTTTCCCAAAATAATTTCCAAATAAATAATAGATTTAGACACCCATTAAAGACTCACACAACATACTTCAATATCAGATATAACTCCTTTGGACCAATTTAGACTTCCAATACACTCACCATGGGAAAAACAAGGAAAATAGTTCAATTTAACAAAGGAAGTACCCTTCAAACTTATCCAATCATCTTTAAACCTTGGAGTATAAAATTAAATGGCCCAAAACCATAGAATCCACAATTGGTTTGCACCTATACAGTCAGAAACACTCCCAACTTAAAAAAACCTCCTTTAGTAATGCAAAAACAAGGGTTTTGTCAAAAACTTCATTTCCAAACTTCAATAAACAAATAAATTGTCCAAAAACCTTCCATAGGGTCTACCTTGACATTTTAAATGCTTACAATATCAACTCCATTAATAATTCATTGAAAATCACTTTGAAACCATCACATTTCAAGGGAAAAATGCATTTTCAGCCCTAGGGCCTCACACATTCACCACAATAATGCCTTATTATAATATAAAATGAATTAATACATATAATTTACATCATATTAGACCATTCCACTAAGTTACAGTGGCATACAATGGGTGGAATGGTCAAAAACTACATTTTAGACTTTCAAACCCTCTAATGGTTGTGCACAGGCAGTTTTAGTAAAATGTCAATAAAACCCTCTAAACTCAATGAAAATTAACCAAACAAATTTCAAATGAAATCTGACACTCTCCTCTTTCCAACCATAATATGGTTGAGCCTGTATAGGTCATACAAAGGTCGTACCACATGTTTTAGCAACAAATTTACACAGAAATTTCTAGAAAACAACCACTTTTTTTATTAGAACTTCAAAAAAACTGATTCAACAACCATGCCTCAACCATGAGAGGCTTATTTAACATTCAAACACCCTTACAAAGATCCTCCAACTGAAATTTTAATTATTTGGACATTGGAAACCAACTTTTTACCAATTAGACCCCTAATTGCCTAGTTTTTCACTTTTAACAATTTGTTGGCAATGAGTACATTTTTATGCAACCTTTTGTATTTTTTTGAACTAACTAACATAAAATACCCATAATTAAATCATTATTGGGCTAAAATACCTTATTCAATCATGAAATGACTCAAATACTCCCTAGTTTCCTAATGCTTTCCTACTAATGTTGAATTTTGAAAAATGTGTGTCTTGGGTGCTCCTGCACCACTCAGGGGGTTCAAAAGGTCTAGTATTCCACCTAAAAGGATAATTATGAGAGAATAAATTTTTAAATGTGTGATATTTATGATTTGTTTTAAAATGAACATTTATTAATGATGGTTTTATTTTAATGAGTTTTATGAATGTTTTAAAAATGGGGATTAATATATGGAATTTAACATTTGCAGGAGAAACAAATTGTGATGCAATATTCGGGTATGGAATTTCAAGAAAATTTGGATCAAAAGTAGTGGCATAGATAGTTTGAGTGGTACATTTTTGGAGTCCATGTGAAGGATTAGCTTGAGATATTAGAATACTAAGAAACCTAGTATTACACATGTGACAAAAAATGAGTACCTAAATCTGGGGAAATTCATCTCCAGGTGTATTTTGTTTGAGTCTAAGCCTGAGTGTAAGAAAAAATGTCAACTTGATCATTCTGAATGTATGGGAAGTTCCTACATATTATTTGAAAAATGTACTTGCCTCCAGGTTACTGTCTTGATCATTTTAAAGATGGAGATCCAAAAATATATTCAACAATTCTCCTACTAGTTATCATATTCCATGTCCCTTGGACTCTCTCATGTTTTGCTTGAATTTCTTCGAGTTTCTTGTTTCTATAAAATGTTGAGAGATGTTTCACTTTAAGTTAAGTTCAAAATTTGTGGATGTTGGAGAACCAAAACTTTTTCAAGTTTTTTCCTTTTTCTTTTTTTTTCTATTACATTCTAGATTAAAAAATTGTATGTTTCATTAGAAGTTAATCAATATCATAGCCAATTTGAAATCTATTTCCTAATATGATATCTTATGTAGCTTATTGTTTGTTCCTATTGGACAAAATTGTGTGTTTTTTCATTTAAGGGTGCATTCTGACACTATCTTGTGGCAAATAATCCCCCATCTCTTTAAAATATCACATCATTTTGTGCCTAGCTATGAAGCAATTTGGTGAAATATTGAATGGTTTGCTCTAATTTGGTTATTTCTTGAGGCATGCGTGGATAATACCTGGGATAAATTTTTACTTTTTCTTATAATTTTTTATGCTTTATTTTGGAATAGGTGTTTAAATTTCAAAAAATGTTTCAAAAAAGAGATGAATGCATGGATTTTTATTGAAAATCTTATGATTCCATGATATTATTGGATGCTTAAAGAAAAAATATATTTGGATTAATGCAATTTATTTGAAGTTCATGAAATTTTATTACAAATTTGTCGATTTCATGAACTTGTTAAATGACCAAACTAAGATCATCTTTTCCTTATCATTATGATTCCTTTGAAAACCTAAGACCAAAAACCTGTTTACCCCTCATGATTAATAGCATTATAAAAAAAACCCTAATTGAAACCTAGTATGGTCAAGACCTAACATAAACAAGCCTTGGGATTAAGCTGAGCTAGCCTAAGATTTAGGTTGTCCTAATGCAATCTTTCAAGTAAAGATAGGTTCTTGCAGTGTGTCTGTGAGGATTTATCTGCACTGTTGGTGTGTGACTAACATTTTTTTCAATAGGTTCCTAATGAACTTAAGTGTGAAATAGATTCCAAAGTTCAATTGAGTCACTTGGTTGAGAGATCTAGGTTTCCCTGTGATTAAAGTGTGAAATAGGTCCAATTCCATCTCCCAAAAGGTCGAACAATGATTTCCCTTTGTTCATTTTGGTGAACCCAACCTTTGGACCCTTGAATTTTTTATTTGGAGAATATTGTAGTCCTATATCTAGTTTTCATTAACTTTTCATTAGATTTCCATTAGTTAAATTGCATTTTCGGCTTCTAAATATTTCATAAGTAAAAAGTGCATATAGGTTGCATTTTTGCATTTTGCATCATTCAATTTCACTAAAAAATCTATAATTGCAAATAGTCAAGTCAACATACAACCTAGAAAAATTCAAATCAATAGAGAATTTGTTGATTCATATTTAGAAACCCTAATATGGGACTCATTCAAACAACTAGGTGATTTAGTCTTGGTATAGGTCCTTTTCCAGATTTTTGGGTATTTTGTGTTGCCCATTTTTCACTATCTAAAAATGTCAAAAACCCTAAGTGGGACTTATATGCCTAGTTGGGTGAATGATTCCTTGGAGGCCTATAAAAACAAAATTTTCTAAGATTTTTGGTGATTTTCTATACTTCCTACGCTTGCTAGTAACCTATAGTATTAGTCCAAAAAGTTTCAAGAACTTCTATTTTATGCATCTAGGTCAAAATCATCCATTTAGTGTAGTCATTTTTGAATCCTTCCTAAATCATTTCAATGGAAAAAAACACTAGATCTGAAAATGTTTACATTTTTGAAACTATACATAATATGGATAAAAAAACTTTTCACTTTTGCATACACAATTTTTACATTCATGAAGCTTTGCATAAGTTTGATCAAGTGATTTTCATTTTTCAGATACATGTTGTTTTCATTCTTAAATATTTTCATAAATTGGATAAAATTACTTTTCATCTTTGGATATACATTGTTTGCATTCTTGAATCATTGCATAAGATGGTTAGAAGTACTTTTCATTTTTGGTCAAACAATGTTAGTATCATATCTTTCTATGCATGCCAAGAAAATTTCAGTCTCTCCCACTTATGAGAATGTGTTAAAGAAAGAGAATATGATGAATAATCAAAAAAATAAAATTTGGTCTTCTCCTAATATCTCTCATAAATGTGACGAAGATATTTTGGTGTAAGAATATCCAATCATTGAGTGCCATGAGAATCTTATTTGTCTCTATTCCCCTAGAGAAAACATCATTGAACAAGAGGATACCATCATTAATAAGCAAGAAAATCCAACCATAGATGACTCCCCTACTTTTGATGAAGTTATTTTAGAGGAAACAACCTTTTAATATCACAAACGTCTAGTTTTTTGTTCTTTTAAAAACTCTACTAGTAGGGAAGATATCATGGTGCGAGAAAATGCCAATATTGACAATAGTGATATAGTTTCCATAAATAAAGATGATGAAGTGGCATTAGACTCCCCTTCAATAAGAAATCATAAAAATAAGGATAAGTATTCTAAGGTTATGCACATTAGATATCCCTTGAATAACTCTCTTGAGCCTAAACTTATCCTTTATCCACCCACAAACCAACCACAAACTCAAACCAAATCTGTCCTCATCCTTGAACCACCTAAGAATAATGTTTCAAAAAAGTCAATTTACAATACCATTGCTCATACATGTAACACTAGAAACAATTTGTAACCAAGACAAACAACTCCAACATCTCTCCCATTACCTCATCCTATCTTTCCTAGTGCTTCTCATTTTCCTTTACAAAGTGGAAATGAGTATGAACTTTTTGAACAACTTAAGAACCCTCCTACTAAGATATCATTATGGGACCTTATTCAAGCCTCCCCTCATTATCATAATATGATTCAAATTTCCTTAGAACAAGTTCCTACCCCTCCTAATATGCAATCAAATGATGTGGTAGCCCAAATTCAAGCTATAGCTCTAGTCAACTTAGGAATTGCTTTCCATCAAGATGAGTTGCCTTTGCTAGAAGTGTGAAATAAAATTGAAGCCTTCATGATAATGGCTATCTACAATAGGGAAATGGCTCATCTCTTAATGTGTGTAGTATAACCCTTTTGGATAAAACTTGTCATGGATAAATCAAGAATTGAACCTAATTCCTTATCAATTTGAGGATTTGACAATGTAGGAAAACAACCACTTGGAGTGATAACATTACCTATTATAGTTGAAAAAGCTACATTACAAACCCCGATCCATGTTATGCCTCATGATATTTCATACAATCTTCTTTTAGGAAGACCATGGATTTATGAGATGCATGTGGTGCCTTTAACTCTTCATTGTATAATGGAGTATGTTTATAACAACAAAGTGTATACAATCGAAGCTAACGCTAAACTAGAAATTTGTTTGAACATTGATAAAAACAAGTAAAATCCTTTCAAAACATTGAAACCAACTATATAAATGGAACCTATACAAGAGAAAGAACACAAGAATATTGATGAAGCTGCTAAGTTTTTATATGATGATTGGGGTTCCTTAGATTTCACACTGACATTCATGGGAGAATAGAAGATCATAAACAAAGAGTCTAAAAAGGGAAAAGAAAAAGAGGTAATGTCAACAAAAAATTCCAAACCATCTACCTCAACCACTTTAGAAGAAGAAGAAAACTATGCAAAAAACTTTGATGAAGTTGATTATGAGCAACCACAAAATCCAAAAGAAATTAAAAATCTTTATGATGAACATATGAAACAACTTGGATATAGTGGAAAAGGATGTGTGGTGATAGAAACAAGAAACAACTAATGGTCTTGGTTATTTTCCCTCAAAAGAAACAAACAATCCTTTAATAAATATCAACACTCTTACAAATGCTTATTCTAAACAAAATTTAAGATCAGTGCATCTTGAATTGATAGAAACTAGCGGTCTTGGTTATTTTCCTTTCAAAGAAGAAAAAGAATCAAATAAATCCTCAATTAATATCAATTTTATCACACAAAAAACTAATGATTCAAATTTTTTATATTTTACATTGTCCTGTAAAATAGGGCACAAAATCCATAGTCTAAAGAGTCATGTGTAAGTATGACACCTTGTCCTAAGAAAAATATATCTTTGTCACAAAATAAAGCAACATATTCAACTATTGATCAAGAGAGTATCTTGTCGAGACTCCTCCAATATTGTTTGATATCTCTCCCTCCAAGAACACGGAAGAAATGGTACAACAAGAGTTCATTTTGTGCATATCATAGAGTTCATGATTCTACTAACAAAAGTAAGGCTTTGGGTACTAAAATTCAACATCTTAAGGAATGTGGTGGTCTTCCTTCTGTTGAAGCACCTATTTCTTCTAATTGACAATTATTTTCATTCTATTATGTTTCTCATCAATCATCTCAACTCATCCTTGACCTACACTAAGTGGGGGCAACAAGTTAGGTAGCCTTATCATCATATGGCACTTGTCATTGTCTCTTCTGGATAGTTGATCACCTTCCATGTATATATAAGAGAAATCTTAGGATGTGGACAACATGCCTTAAGTTGGCTTGCATGTGATGTACTTTTCTTCTATGTTTAACATTACATGTTGGGGGCAAACCTTTATTCATGATGTAGACTCATTTGGGAACATATGAATTGGCATAGGGCTTTCTGAATAAGCTCTCATAGCTTCTTCATTGGCTACTTTAAAGTAGATTTCTCACATCAATGGTGTTAGCAATCACTTTAAAGTGGGGGCATACATTGACATTATCTTTCAACATTTCTCATGTTTCATTATGCGATTTTCTTTCTTCTTGTGATGCATCATTTTCTTGGTGGTGTCATTGGGTTTGATTTCCTATGAGAGTATGATATTTCCTTGATTTTTCCTCTCTTGGAGAAATTAGGCATGATGTTCCCAAAGAAGAGAGATTATATGAACTAAACAAAGTCCCTTTGAACAAATATTTACTTACATGTTGTTCATAAGCTTGAAGTTTAATTTTGTGGTGCCTTATTGAAGTTATTAGAGGGATATATTTGCTATGGTTAGTACTTATCGAAGCCAACCTTAGGCATGAAGTTCCCATAGCCACTTTCTTTTCTATGTGGGTGCATACCGGCCTTGTGCGTGCATGTCTCACCTCTTTGGGGGATCACCTAGTGGATACTAGATTCTACTAGCCCTTGTGAGCTTGCATTTTGTTTGCATAGTGGACATCATGCTCCAATTGTAAATGTTTTTGGAAAAAAACTTTAGACCTGGTCCACATCATGTTGGATAGACTATTGAGGCTTGATCCACCCCTTTTTTTCTCTTTCTTCTTTATGTCTTTGACACTATACTTTTGTACCTTGTTGTTGCTTCATACATCATTTACATGTTTGTTCTTTTGTGTCAATGAACATTGGTTTGCCATAGTGTCTTGATCCTAGGGGCTTGATCATCCCTCTTGATCATTTTCATCCTATCTTGCTAGCATTAGTACACTTGAACCCCTCTTAAAGCAAATTTGTATACTTTAGTGTGAGATTGAAGCAAGTTTCTCCTCTCACTAAACTAGAGCTAAATGTAGTGTAGAAAAATGTATTTTTTTACATTTTCACATTTTTTTTGGCCCTCCCTATTAAAATTTGGCTTCATTATGCCTTAATTGGTCCTATTTTGCATCCACAAGCCAAATTAATTGCATTTTTTTGAGGATAATCCTAAAACATACCAAATGGAAAATCATAATCTAATGTTTGAGGTTATGTGTTCTAGATCTAGGGATCTAGGAATCATACACCACCTTGGGTCTATGGATCCCACCTAGGTCTTAGGACCTAATTTTAAATGTTGCATTAAACTTAACATTTCTTGCAGTTTGTGTCCTAGGTTTTAGCCACTAGGACTCATACGCCTAAACTGGCGTATGAGTCCCACTTTAACTTGGACCTATTTTAAATCAAATTCTTGGTGATTTTATTATCCTAGATCTGATATAGGATTGTAATGTTGTAATTTCAAGAAATTTGGTATAAATAAGTATAAATATTATGATATAAGAGGGATTTGTTCCACATGGGTCTCTTCATTTGCAAGAGATCACTTGGGAATGAACTACCCTTATACACCTTAGCATAAGCAAGTTGAAGAAACAATAAAGAAGTATACCCAAATTATGTTTCTGAGAAAACTAATTTGGATCTTGAGAGAGTGAAACTTTGAGATTTCTACCATAGATGAGTGATCTCTTAGCCAAAAGACAACAATGTGGTTTGAGGATGCCAGCATGACATGTTATCATCTAAAAGACGTGCTAGAATCCTAAGCAAAAGAGGGCTTAGGAGCTCAAGCGAGTGGAACCAAGATTCACTTTTGGGCTCAAATCTAAGATGTACTGAATGAAATAACCAAATAGGAAGCCAAAAGCTATAACAAACAAAAGGGGACTTAGAGAAATCTTATGTCTTACTAGATTTTTGGGTCTTCACTCAAAGCTCCGCTTTACAACCTACATAGAGAAGAACAAGGAGAAAAGATTGGGGTTGTATAGGGGTCAGCCTTAGTTAGACCCCCATTTTGGTGTTTAAACCTCCACAAACAACCAAGTTGGAAAGGAGTGTAAATGAAATAAATAAAGTGTGTGGTGAAAGCAAAATCCGCTTCAAGAGTAGAAACTAAACCATGAAATAGTAAATAAACAAGTAGGAAATTAAAGTGAGAGAGAGTGTTACCCACAGGCCTAGACCTTCTTCAGAGCACACAAACACACTGTTGAGTGCTTGCTTGAGAGATATTGCTGCTAGAAGGACCTCAGTCTGACATGGCTTCACTTTGTGAGAGTGCTACTATGAAGGATGAAGAGAACTAAAAGATGGAGAAAAATGTTAGGAGAGCTTGAATGAATGATTTCCAACCCAAAATGAGAGGAAGGAAGGGGTTTTTGATGCATGCAAGGGAAAAAAAGAGTCATTACATCCGAAATCTGACTATTAGGACACATTTTCAGAGAGTTAAGATTCTAGATTCCCTATTTCAAACTTGGAAAACCACTAGGATGCTAGCGTGCCACGCAGATGCCTACATGCCTCATAGGCATCCAAAGCCTAGATTTTTGGGAAACATGTCATTAGGCTTTTGTTGCTCTACCACAAGTCTTCATGGAGTCAAAATCGAGAAATTTTGACTCATGGTATTTTTGTCATTAATGCTCTAAGGTGTCATAAATGCTAGGAAAAAGTGCAAAAATGTGGAATTTCCCCTAGGTGCAATTTTGCAACATTACATTTTCCCCCAACTTTAGTAGGCTCAATTTTTGAAAAAATCAGCCTCACTAAAGTAAAGAAGAATTTTTTTGCCTAAACTTTGAATTTTATGGATTTATCTACCAAGAAAAAGGGACCTCAAAGGCCACCAAAGTCAAGTTAACTAGTACCAAAGGTGCCCCCAACAAATGAGCTCAACAAACAATGATAGAATGGTCATGAATAATCACTCTATACTTTAACCTGCAAAACTCAAATTTTTGGGCAGCATAAAAAATTAGAAGCTACAATGATGAGAATAATGATCAAGAAATAGTTGTTGATTTGGAAGAAAAAAATGATCAAGAGGTGACTATATGCCCTGTCCTAAGTTTTCCCCCAACTTGGTGGGGTAAGTTCAAGAGAAATTGGTGAGCCACAAGCTCTAGGAAAAATGGGCCCTAGGGGGCCTATATATTACTAGGTGGGTCCCTATAAGGGTGATTTTCACTATTCACTATGACCAAATTGTTGACTTTTGTGAGAGAAAAGTCAGTAAAATGTTGAGCAGGATGGAGTACGAGGTGAGTAGATTGGAGCAATTATGCGATGACATTGTCAAGGATCGCGAGGTGGGCCAGGTAGGTCTCTAAGCCTTGTTTTTCATGATTTAAAGTCCTTTTTGGGCATTTTTTATTTGAAAAAGTGCATAGGTGTCCATTTTGTGCACTCACATCCAAAATGTGAACTGAGGTCCCTATCCTGCATTGGCATCCTCGAGGTGTCCATGGTAAATAGGGATGCATGCATGGCACGCATAGGTCTTGAAGTAAAAATTTTTGTTTTCATAGTGAAATTTGATGTTCTGACTTAATTTTTTTTCATTTTTGCAAGAGTATCCAGAGATTCACAAGCATCCAGGAGGGTGAGCTTTCTAACTCATTCACAAGAAAAAGGATAGTCTCACAGAGGATGAGGTCACACACTTGGATTAGTTTGGTCTCTGGCATGAGTTCACAATGCTAGAGATGCGCTATCATGAGTAGATGCTTACAACGTTGATGGAGTGATGGGATGCCACCACCATCTTTCCAGTTACCCTCTGGGGAGATGAATATCACACTCAAGGATTTCTATTTGTGCCATAGAAAAATGGCCCTTTGTCATTTTCATGGCCTTTAAGGTCTAGTTTCATGGTGTTGGAACTATGTTACTTTGATTTTATGTTGTAACATGGATTGGACATGCTTATTTAGGTACTAAAATTCAAAGAATGATGTCTTGTGAAGTTGTTGTGAAGTGTTGTAATACATTTCTACATTCTTCTAGACTATATTTAATACAATTTACCTAAAAATCACTTTTTTTTCTCATCAACAAGTCCTATATTGAAGTGTTGTAAAGTCTTGTAACAAGCCGTCATGCTTTTCTAGGCACATATTCACTATTTACACCTTTCTTATGACTTAATTGACCCCTTTATTCCCTCACATGACTTAATTAAGTGTATTTTTGAATGTTATCCTAAAAATAACATTAAATACAACATTATTTGACACTTGTTTTTAGGTCCTAGGTGGGACCCATTCGCCATGGGTGACGAATGAGTCCCCCTTTGCCCCATATTTTAAATTTCCTTTCAGGATTTTATTTAAAAATCACTTGATTTCAACCTATGATGAGGTATGAATGGATAGTAAGGCACATGAATTGTATAAATAAGTGATTTTCACCTCATTTTAACCCCCATTCATCAAGTTCACTTATCCACCTATTTACTTAAGCATTCAAGCATCTTACATCAACAACTCAAGCACTATTCAAGCACTTTGAAGCTGCCATTGACATTACTTCATATTTGAATTATCAAGGGTTAGGTGAGTTCATGACATTTGCATGTTGTTAGTCTATCTTTCCTTTACATTTCATTATCTTTTCAAGGGTTTAATTACCAAAAGTGGGGTTTGACCAAGGAAAACCCCTATTCACTAACCCTAATCATTTTTCCCCTTTTGCTTGTGTATTTGCAACCTTTTGTTTGCAAATTTGACAGGTTATTAGGTGTTAAAGATTAATTTTTATGTCAACTAGGTGCTTCAAGTCAACATAAGTCAAATTCAAGCTTGGAGAGACTTATTTATCCATTTTCTATAGATTTAACTTTAGCAACCTGAAAAGCAGACATTCCTTGATCTGGTGTTGAAGGGTTGTCTCCTTGTTTTTCATAATTTTGGAAGAGGAATGATTAACCATCTCTAGCAAATGAGTCCCACCTTAGGACTGTAAACTTGAGTTTTGTCAGATTTTAGATCTTGATAGATAGAAATCAACTCCCGGTAGTTTTTCATCAGTAGGAGGATTGATTTCCCACCTTGGGCGAATGAGTCCCACTGTGAAAAATCAATAAATTTCATCAACATTCCAGACACTCCAAAAATCTCATACTTCATCTAGGTGCACTTAGATTTACCCTTGTATCTTTTGTTCTACATAATTTCTTCATTTTCATAGTTGTTTGCATATCACAATGTGTTTTCAAACATAACTTAAATTGCACTTTTGCATTCATTTTAGTTCATCTTAATTAGTTAATTGCATTTAGTTAAGTTTATTTTCATCATATCACATTGCACACATCCCGATTTGAGTGTTACATAAGTATTTTTGGATCTAAATCTCTCTCCTTTTAGGTGAAAAACCATAGAACTGTAAGAGCAAGACTCTAGGTTCCCAAAAATCTATGTTTCACTATCAGATGCTTTGATTACCCATTTGTGGACAACAGGTGTCCACAGATGATACCCGATCAACACAAGATTGGATAGAGAGAGTCCTCTACTGCTCAGGATAGATGGAAGGTGGCGATGGCACGAGCCACATCTACATGCACTAGTATGACCAGGTGAGGACCACTACACCCCTATCACGTCAGGTGATGGTCATGATTATTTATTTTTGGATCATGATAGATGGACGAGGCTCACTCCTTCATGGGAGCCTCATCCACATGATCAGAGAGATGGTGGAGTGCAAGGCATTTTTTTTCTGGGGTCACAACATGCTAGCACACCTCTAATAGGAGCTAGGTCTGTACAACCATTAAAAGTATTGTAGCCTTACTACATGCACACTTTTGTAGGTGTGGGCCTTTTCCCACCTCATGTGCACTAGGACAGCCAATTTTCCCTAGCGATGACCATATCGCATCCCCATGGCCCATTAGTATGATATGATGGGGCAGTGGAGGTATGGAGACTTATAGTTTAGGTGGCTATACTTGGATACTCTTACTACATATGAGTTCAAATGGAGACCCCATCAATTTTTTAGATGGGTGGATGATAGTAGGAACTTGAGGAACTTGCAACAAGACCATTTTTAGTAGGTCACTGTGATTACATTATAGTACCATACTACTGGAGTTGGGTCATGCAGAAGCATGGCCATGTATAGATGATTCCACCAAATGTTCCCACATATACTAGGGCTTACATGAGTGCAACAAGACTCAAAAATCACCCCCGCTCCACCATCACTAATTTTGTACCTTCTAATGATGATGATCTCGACCATGATCTGCCACCCATAATGATCGCAGATAATGTCAAGGTTGTTGTAGATTTTACATGATGGTGGGATCAGCACCATCTACCTCATGTGTTTAGCGAGGGTGCCCCTAGAGGGAATCTTGGTCCACAGGGGAACTTACCACCCCTTCCTCCATAGGATTGATGGAGAGCATGGTAGTAGGTCGATGAGGAGGAGGAGGCGGCACCATAGAGGCCGAGGTGGTAAAGGAGGTCAGACCCCCTAGTAGCTACCCCTGTCTCATCAATGCCACCTGCACCCACAATCACAGCAGTGGCAGCCTTGGTGCCTTTAGGAGTGGCTACCATTGTTGGCAATGTGGGTCCCAACACCACTCCTCATCCTAGTCCTACATGACAGCCAAGGGACAAAGGTATATAGAGCATTTTGTTTATGTTTTTGTACTTTTAGTTTTTTCTATTTATGATTATACATATATGCCATGTGATATTGATTTCTCTCTTTCCTTTTGTGGTTATAGAGGATGCATAGGGATGGACTAGGTTGTTGGCTCAGTGCATAGCATAGATGTCCCCTATTGTGCCAATCTAGGGGATGGTTGTTGAGGCTTTTTGGATAGTGTCTACGGGGTTTCATGCCCAAATTTTGAGTCAATAGTCTACTTGAGGACTTCCTACAAGGAGTGGGGTGCGAAGATAATCCAACTGACTATGGAGGTCACCACTATTCAATGGTAGCATGATCAACTATCGAGGGAGCTATGGATGGCACTCATCAAGTGAAACATGGTAGTGAGGAGGGCCAACACCATTGAGAAGGTGTGTGACACCCTTTAGAGTTGCCTTGATAACTTTGGTAGGCATCCAGTAGTCGTGATCCTTGTAGATGTTCCATAGTTGTAGTAGGAGCTAACATAGGCATGAATGACAATGTGCTTGTTGCAGGGAGAGTTCAGGGGGATGCGGATGGCTCTGTCCATATCACATTCACATTGATCCCATTCTATGACCACAATGCAACCTCTCCCTAGACCATAATAGTAGCAACCAGAGTCAGAGGGCTCAGTGAGCCATGTGCTGCAGCCAGAGGGGCTTGTGATTTTGTACATCATTTTTGTTGCGAGGGATACACACACACACACACACAAACACACACACACACACACATATTTGTAGATCTTTTGTATAGGAATATATTCAGTAGCCATTCATTTTTAATAGTAGTGTCCCAATACATGTACATGACATTCGATACATACATGGATATATATGGACATATCAGTTTTGACATAATGGCATTGTTTACTTTAATGTGTATACTTTTTATTTCATGTATGTTGATGCTATGGATGTTATATGTTCATATAGATGTATGTTTACATTAGATGCTAACATGATTTAATAAACACACATGGTTGTATGTTAATTAAATGCAATGATGATCTAATCGCCTTAAAATATTTAATGTGATACATGGATACATAGAATAGTGAGACACATTTGTGTATATTGCACACACACACGTGGTCACATCATAACACAAAAATTTTCATAATTTTTTAATGAACAATGCCAACATATGCAGTTCTACTACCCTTTCAAGGAGAGAACACTGCATACATGACACATGGGATACTACACATAGTATCGACGAAGATGCATCACATTAACAGGCTCTTTTAGAGGCGTTCCATCAATAGATGATAATCCATAGGCATATGAACCATACACAAAGATCACAATGTAAGGGCCCAACCTGTTAGGACTAAGTTTCCCTCTTTCATCAGGCGGCACACTTACATTTATTTGGTTTTCATAGAGAACCAAGTCTTCAAGTTTAAAGGTCCTAGGAAGCACACTTTGATTATATTGTCTTGATAGCAATCATTTATAAGCTTTAAAATGATCAAGGGCATGCAATTGGCACTTGTCTAGCATCTCTAGTTAATGAAAACAATTAACCCAGTAGGTTTCATCATTAATTAAAATTTTAAGGGAAACCCGTAAAGACAAAATTTCCAACTCTAAGTGCATGATAGCTTTGGCACCATACACAAGATTGTAAAGCATTGTTCCCATTTTTGTCCAAACACTCATGTGGTAGGCCCACAAAGTGTACATTAATTGAATATGCCAGTCCTTACTATGCTTATCAACTATTTTACAAAGAATGAGCTCAAGAGTTATGTTAGACACTTCTATTAGTCGTTAGATTGCAGATTGTACGATGCAGAAAATCTATGTTGTATATGAAATTTCTCTAAGAACTGCTTTCCTTCCTGGTTCTTGAATGGTGTGAAATTATCATAAACAAGTGTAGCAAGCAATCCAAAATGAGAAATAATGTTGTTCATAAGAAAGCTACATATCGCTTTAGCATTTGTGGACCGGAGTGGAATAGCTTCAACCAATTTCATGAAGTAATCCATAGCAGTAATAATAAAGGTATGTCCCTTGGAATAAGGAGGTGATATTTTTCCAATAATATCTAGCCCCCACTTTTTGAATGATCAAGGATAGGTTTGATTTTGTAACTCTTGGGCAGGTGTGTGAATAAGACAGCTGTGTTGTTAACACTGAAGGCACTTTTTAACAAAATTGAAGGAATCTTATTCCATCATTTTCCAATAGTACCCCATGTGTACCAATCTTCTTGCCAGGGATCTACCACCTAAATGTCCACCCCCGGAGCCTAAATGGGATTCCTTAAGGGTGAGGGGTATTTCCACTTTAGTGAGACATCTGAGAAGTAAGCCATTATAGTATTTTTGATAAAGAACATAAGATAAAATGGCATAAGGTGCTAAAATCCTTTGTATACGACTGCAATCATTTTTGGTCACATCATCAGGAGAGTTTCCAATATTTAAGTAATTATAGATACTAGAGAAGCATTCTCCCAAGTCTATGTGCGAACACACAAAATATTTCAGATTCAGGTTGATTAGAAACTGCAGGGGTTTGCAAGACCTAAACCATGAAGTGGTATTCTTTCGTATCCTCTTCCAAAGGTACCAAGGAAGCAACACTTTCCATGGCATCGACATGTCTATTTTCTCTCTTAGGGACACTATCTATTGTGAAAGAGGAGACCCGATTAAGAAAGGACAAAGCAAGGTCTTGTTACTAGGACAACTTACATTTTTTAGCTTGACAGGTCCCTATAATCTAATTCACAACAAGCTCAGAATCACCTAATATACATAGATATTTGATTCTTAGTGCAATCACGACACATGAGCCAAAAATAAGAGCTTCGTACTCATCAATGTTATTGGTGCAAGGAAAATCTAATCAAAAGGATAGAGGTACTAGTTTACCTCCAGGGATATTAAGACCACACCTACTCTAGAACCAATCTGACACCTCAATCCTTCGAAATACATTTTCCATTCAAGGTCATAATTAACCATGAAAATATTCTCACTAGGGAACAAACACAACCTCGGGAAGGAACAGTATGAGGGAGTGTCTACCAATTGATTGAAAACCACTTGACCCTTTATTGACTTCTGAGTAATGAACTTTATATCAAACTCAAAGAGCAACATAACCCATTTCACTAATCTCTTAGCAAGGTCAACACTAGAGAACAAATGCTTTAAGAGATCCATTTTTACTATGACATGTGTTTCGACATGGAGAAGATGGTGTCTCAACTTCTACGTAGTGAAGACAAGAGCTAGGCATTGTTTCTCCATGGAGTAATAATGAGTTTCGTAATCAACTAGAACATGACTGATGTAATAGACCACTCTCTCTTTCCCCATGTCATCATATTGAGCCAACAAAGCTAACAAGGCATATGGTGATGCAACAAGGTAAATAAAAAAGGGTCTATCTTGCATAGCCAACATCAATACATGAGGGTTGGCCAAATAGGCTTTGATTGACTCAAATATTTCTAGTACTCCTCATCCCACATGAACCAAACATTTGTTTTCAATAAACATATGAAAGGAAGGGTACAATCAGCCAATTGAGATATAAATCTATGAATCACCTGAATCTTCCCTTGTAAACTTTGTAACTCAGTGATATTCCTTAATGGAAGCATGTTAATAATGGCATCAATTTTATTTGTGTTAGTGTCAATTCCATGGTGAGAAACTATGAACCCCAAAAGCTTGTCAGCATCCACACTGAAGACACACTTATGGGGATTGAGTCTCATCTTATAGAGTCAAAGCCTTTTGAAGATAAGAAAAAGGTTCTTCACATGATCTTTATGAGTTATCAATTTTTCCAAAATGTCGTCAACATAGTCTTCTAAGATCTTATGGATAAAATCATGAAATATCAGGGTCATCACTTGTTGTTAAGTCGCTCCTACATTCTTCAACCCAAAGGGCATGACTAAAAAACAAAAAGTACCCCAATGGGTAGTGAATGTTGTCTTATAATAATCCTCTGAGTTAATGTAGATCTAATTGTAACCTAAGAAGTCATCCATAAAAGATAACAATGCATGGCCTGCAATTGAATCCACAACCATATCTATATTAGGCAATGGAAAATCATCCTTAAGAGAGCCCTTATTAAGATCTCAAAATTCAATGCATATGTGAATATGATCATTAGGCTTACTAACAGTGACTATATTCGAGATCCAAGGGGAGTAGTCAATCAAATGGATAAAGCCTGCTTTCAACAAATTTTCTATCTTAGTTTTTACCATCAATGCCACCCTACGATTGATCTTTCATATTTTTTGCTTAGTTGGCTCAGCGTCGAGACATAGGATGATATTGTGAATCACTATAGACTCATTAATACTAGGCATATGCTCATATGTCCAAGTAAAAATATCAGGATGAGAGTGAAAGAGATTAGAATGTTAATCCACTTCCTCTAAAGAAAGACACTTCCTAATCTTAATTACTTTTTTCTAAGGACTTAGGATCCATAGAGACTTCAATAGTATCTCTTTAAAGGAAAGAACTACAATTTTTAGGATGAGATATCAGAACATCATTAATAATGTTAGATAGAGGGTCTTCCTCATCAATACTCAAGATGGATTCTCCAAAGCATGCTTGTTTATGTAGGCAATATGGGAATCATCTCTTGTGATAAAAAGAATGTAATGGGGAATAGGAACCTAGGAATTCCTCCAGTGCTTCATTTGAAGAGAAGACATCTGAAGGGATTCTTGGAAGAATGGCTAGCTATACATTTTTGTGTTGTCATTCATGTCACCATGTTATTCGGGTTGTGACTGCAAGTCTAAGTCAATGCTTGATCCAGTATTTTGGTTTGGTATATGAATCGACATTCAAGCTACACCCTTTGATATTTTGGTCTACAATCCTCTCTAGTTGATAGTTCCTACTTGCAACTTTGGGAATTACTTTATGATTGTTGAAAGAATATATGTTCAAAATCTCTCATGCTACAATGCTCATATGGCGTTTCGACATTATTTTGTTGATTACCTTTTTGCAATTAAGTCTATTTCTGGCCGACTTCATGAATAAGTTGTGATATGGTGAATCAATTTTTGTTATTTGGATATATGTGCAATCTATCTTAGGTCTATGCTAACATGATAAAGTCTGCTACACATTTTGATTTATTGGTTGGAAATATTTTGTAAATACTTGAGGTCAATAGTTGGTATTTTTTGTAAACAAGGATTAAATCCAATTAGGTTGACCTAATTAATGCTTATGGATGGATTGAGTATATGTTAAAATAAATATTGAAATAGCTCACTCCGGGTTCTTTTGAAATATGTGTGCCGGCCTGTGTGTCGCCGAAGTATGGTCGACTTTCCTTCGAGTTTTGACCTCCCGCTGTTCACATCCTCTCTTCGCAACTTCGGGTAGAGGCTTCCCTTTCGGCTCCAAAGAGGGTGCGCGGGGCCTCCACGTGTCGTGCTTATGGAGGATTTCATTTGTTTTCCCTTGAGGTCTCTTCAGGTTGCGAAGGCCTTCCACTGGGGCAATCACTCCTAAGATGGTCAGAGGGGCCCACACTTTGGTACGTGGCAACATATCGAAAATTTTTTATGCAGGGATGAAATAAGTAGTTGCGGGCTGCGAAATGCTTCCGCAGGCCTTCTTTTATTTTGTGGCGGGCCCTATCTTCAGCCACGTGTCAACCACTCATAGCCTTTTCAAAGCAGTAAGGAGGTGAACGCCGCGGGCTATGAAACACTGCCATGCGTCTTTTGTACCCAGTTCACGCGGCTTTCTCTCCACTTCGGGAGCAACCTCAGCCCCTTTAGCACGTGTCGCTCCTTTGCAATCTCTCGGCAGTGGTAGGAGGAATTCTCATTTGGGCAGTGATGGGCTGCCACATGCCTTACACTGATCCTCGAAGTGGTGAATGGGCTGGCTGGGTAATACTATGCTATCGGGTGCTGCTCATCATGTTTCTCTGAAGCGGTGGTGACATTGGTCACCACAGATGCGGCTAGGACCACTGCCATCATTACAAAGGGCACGCTTGCAACCGATCGAGCGGATGTTGTGTTCTAACCGGTTGATGTTGTAATGACATTGGGAATATTCTTATTCGGGCATCATTACGGGAGATTGTGCGATCTTTTCTGTTATGGCTCTCCAAACCGGTGGGATTTTACTCTCTGGCTATATATACTCTCTCTACCAGGGAGAGAAGGGTCCAAGATTTTTGAAAGAATACTAGTTTTAGCAAGAGACACCAGGCCTCTTTTGCATGTTTATTTACAAGAAACTTTCAGACTGTGCCTATTGTTCGACCTTTCTATTTTTTTTCATGTTTTGATTAAACTGTAAACTGTGCTTTTTATTGTCTTAAGCAATTCATTTGAGGAGACTTCTATATATTGAATACAAGTCTGCTTATATAAATCATGTCCAGGTGACTCTTCTTAGTAGTAGGGTTGTATGCAATACTATTTTATGTCAATAAATGAATTGTTTATGCTATAACTTTAAGTTTCTGATGTTTTGAAACATAACAACATTCAGGCCCTTAAATTTATGACTTATCGTGCCCCTCAGCAAATTTTGGCGCATTGCCTTAGAATAGAATTTGCTTTATTATATCTGCTTCCTTTTCCCTTTCCAAAAACCCATTAGAGAAGAAGCCAACTTCTTTAAAATTTGGAGGTCACTCAGTTCAGTGCAAAAGGGTCCCCCTTGAACTGAGTTTCCCATAAGGCACTGTTACCTCGTCAAATTTTGGCGTCAATAGTTTGTCCCTTTTTCTCGCACGCCCAATGGGACCCAAACTAATGAAATTGTCTTATAGAGGGGTGTATGAGCCACCGGCCTGTAACTAGATCCTAGACTACAAATAACCCAGGTTTATTAGCACCTCCATTAGGGACAGTCTAGGTCAAAAATTAGTTAGTAATCGTTCCATTCCCACCACCCTTTCCTCTCACGATGTTGCCGGCCGTGAACAGAAACTATGTAGCATGGGATGCTGGAATTCCCCTGGTAGCTCTAGTAGCGCCTGCTATTTGGGGCGCTATTCTAGTCTCAGCCCTTAAAGCTCTTCCTAAATTTTCCGGGGACAACACAAAAACGCTAGCAGAACATTTGCAGGATGTAGCGGATGTATGTCTGGTACACAGTATCACAGCGCAGAATGTAGCCCTGAGACTCCTCGCCACGTCTTTTAAAGGCAAGGCCCTAGATTGGTACCAAACGCTGACTCCTAATACCATTCACACTTGGGATGACCTCGGAGACCCATTCTATGAAAGGTTCTCAAATGACGGAGATCATTCTTCATTATATTATCAGCTGTCGGTCATAAGGCGAGCACCCCAGGAGGCTCTGATAGACTTTAATGCCTAATTTCACTCAAGTTGGCAGAGGATTCCTGTAACTATCTGCCTAACTCCAGAACTGGCATTCATGTTTTATCTGAAGTCCATTAACCCTGACATTTCTATGATGATCAAGTCTTTGGGAGGAGCCACTTTATCAGATGCTTATGCCACCATTATCAAAGCGAAGAATCACTTGATAGATTGCGGGAAATTACCTCCTCAACCTGTTGTGCTGATATTTCTTGAGATATCAAACACAACACAAGAGGTTGCGTCAACTAGTGCGCTAGCAACACCCCAGTCAGCGTACTCATATGCAGCCGCTCCTGAAAACTTGGCTTCCACATTGGGTTCTCCCAAGAATGAAATGGGTGACCTCAAGGAGATGTTGTGAACTATGGAAAATGACATAACAACTCTCAAATGGAACCAAGCAATGCCTTCGCGGCCTGCATATCAGAACTATCAAGGTGGGAGGCCTACCTATCAGCAAAATCAATATTAGAATACGCCTCGCACTAATTCACCAGCAGTGGCTACAAACCAAATGGTTCCAGTGCCTACGCCGCTGATAGGTGCGTCGCCAAGCTCAAGTAGAGAACTAACCGTAGGACAAAACAATCTTATCAATGACATCAATCCATGGTGCTTTCGTTGCAATGATGCATATATGCCCCGAAATTGTTCGCGTGGCAACTTACAACAGAAGGTGGCAGAACAACGCAATCAAGGTACCACTGCAGCAAATGGAGAATACATATATGCCTCGGCAATGGAGAATGCGGTTCTTACCGCGCAAATGCAAGGGATGTCCTTAGAACAGGAGTCTGATAATGTGCCTAATCATGCGCTCTTTTCATGGATGGAAGATGAGGAAATGGTGTTTGCAAATGACACATCCATAGCCGAAACACCACAGGTATAGTCCGACTATAACACATGCTCAAAGAGGAGATTCACCGATGAGCTTGTTGTTTCACTTTCGGACAGCTCACAACGCAAAGGCATATCCGATCAAATTCCTGGTGTTTCGACTATCTCTTCGTCTTTTCAACCAAAGAGGGAGATTGTTATAACAAAAGCAAAGGAGCAGAAATCTCTGAGCTCCTCGCCTTTTAATGTGGTGGAACAATTAAAGAAATCATCCACTAATGTGTCTTTATGGGACATTCTAGCTATCCCAGAACAAAAAACTATGCTACAAAAAGCATTTCAACAAGAGATCAGCTCAGTACCAACTGAGCCTTCGGCCAGTACCAAGGTGGTTTATCAAATGTCACCAGCTAAGGTTCTTGCAGACAAAGCTAAGAGATCCCATGCGGAAGGCGGAGGTAGGCCAAAACCTCAACCCTTCTTCTTGACTCTCATTATAGGGAAGAAGTTATTACACAATGCTATGATTGATTCTGGTGCTAGTACAACGGTTATGCCAAAACTGATAGCCGAAGCCTTGGGGCTCAGCTACAAACCTATGAAGAAAGGGGTGATGCAGCTAGATGGAAATAAGGTTGATACTGTGGGCATCATCAAAGCACTTCTGCTAACTCTATTTTCCTGCCCAAGTATCATGGTCCTGCAAGATACAGTGATCATAGATGTTCCACCAATGTTTGGTCTTTGTATTTCTTGAGAATTTACTTCGAAGGTGGGCAGATATTTGTCCTTAGGTTGGTCACATCTAATACTTAGGACCAAACATGGTGCGAAAATGAAGATTGAATGAGAGGCTCTACATTCTGAACATGTGGCGGATGAGGTCCTGATCAATTTTGAAGCCGCACATACCTCCATCACCAAACAAGACATGTACAATGTCGAACTACTAGAGGAGAAGGTGAGCAGAGACCGAAGTGATAAGGAAGATGCCTTGTTGAGTGAACATATAAACAATGATCCTTCCAGGAATTATCATGCTACCAGATTGGGCACATATGTGATTTACGATGAAGACCAAGTTCTTCTGAAGGTCATTAAGGAATCTGATGATGACCAAGCAAATGAGCTGTGGACATTATATTTTGATGGAGCAAGGAGCAAAGTTGGAGCTGGAGTAGGGATATGTCTAATATCCCCACATAATGAAAAGTTGTTGAGGTCTTTCTGATTCCAATTCGCCTGTTCAAACAATGAGGCTAAATATGAAGGGTTAGTCCAAGGCCTAAGCCTAGTGGAACGAATGGGTATCAAACAATTAATTGTGTTCAGAGATTCCAAACTGGTAGTTAATCAGGTCCGAGGAATTTCTACAGCAAAGAATTTTCGCATGAGATCCTATCAGCATCGAATCTGGGACCTGATTGAAGGTTTTGTAGCCTTCAACATCCTGACCATTCCCCGAACGCAGAATGGCAATGCAGACCGCATGGCGGTGATTGGTGCCCAGTTTGATCTTGTTTCCGACTTGCTTCAGAACAAATATTCAGTGCGAGTGCTTGTTCAACCAGCAATCCCCGACAATGACCAGAGTTGGCAAGTCTTTGAGAGTGATGAGCACATCGCCTCGTTTATTCAGCACTGAGGAGAATTTGCTGATCAACTTCAACCAAAGATCGCCGAAGCCTATGAAGGACAAATTATGCAGCTCAAGTCAAATAAACTTTCGAAGGGGTTAGTTACTCTTGAGAATTTTTTTGATTGTAATGACACCTGAAATGATAAGCAGAAATTTGCGGCAGATAAAAGTGATTATGAAAACCTTCGGGTCTCCGATGACAAGAATCTTCGGGTTAGAAAGGATGTCTCATAGCGAGATAGAGAAAGGCTTATTAGTTTCTGTGGAAAATATGGAGTAGTGGCCTCGTCCTACGATGATCTGAAAGGTTATGATCCTAGCATCATTCAACATACTATTGAGCTAACAGAAGGTGCGAAACCAGTCCAACAGAAACAGCGGCTGGTCAACCCTAAAGTTGAAGCCTTGATGGCTCAAGAGCTGACCAAACTCATCGAGTCACGTATTGTCTTCCCAATCAAACATAGTACTTGGGTGTCAAATTTGGTACCAGCCCAAAAGAAGAATGGTGATATCCACTTATGTGTGGACTTTCAAGACTTGAACAGAGCATCTCTGAAAGATCACTATCCATTGCCTTCTATGGAGTCGATCCTCCAAATTGTCACAGGATCGGAAATGTTCTCTCTGTTGGATGGCTTCTCTGGCTATAACCAGATTCGAGTTAAAGAAGAAGATCAGCACAAAACTACGTTCACTATGAAGTGGGGAACATTTGCATATGCTAAAATGCCTTTTGGTTTATCCAATGCAGGGGCAACTTTCCAGCGAGCTATGGACGTCACATTTAGCGAACTGATCAATAAGTTTATCCTAATCTATTTGAATGACCTTACTGTGTTCTCTAAATCTAAAGATGATCATTTTGATCATTTGGAGTTAGTTTTTCAAAAGTGTTAGGAGTTCAGGATTTCCTTAGATCCAAAGAAATGTGTGTTCAGAGTACCCCAGGGTAAGCTGTTAGGGCATGTTGTGTCTAAGGTATTTCAATTGACCCCGAAAGAGTGAGGGCTATCAAGGAGCTTCCCCTTCTGGTAAATAAGAAAGGTGTCCAGTCTTTCCTCGGCAAGGTAAATTTTGTCAATAAATTTATTTCCGATTTTAAGGGAATAATTAGGCCGATCACCCTAATGTTGAAAAATGATCAAATTTTCAAGTGGACAACGGAGGCTCGGGAGGCATTTGAGAAGGTCAAAGAAGCGATCTCCGCAGCCCTGGTGTTAATTAATCCCGATCAGTACAAAGATTTTATAATGTATGCCTTCAGTAGCAAGTCCAGTATTGCTACTATTCTGACTCAAAAGGATAGTGAAGGAAAGGGAGAACATCCAATGGCATTCTATTCCTGAACGCGAAAGGAATATGAGGTGAATTATAACTTCATTGAAAGGCAGGCCTTTGCAATAGTAAAAAGACTTAAAAAGTTCCGCCATCTAATCTCCTGCAACAAAGTTCTGGTATATGTCGCACATTCTAGTGTGCGGGAATACATCATGGAGGGAGAGATCACAGAAAAAAGGGCTATTTGGATCACCAAGATCCTGGAGTATGACATCGAGGTCAGGCCTACCAAGACTATTAAAGGCAGAGGACTGTGTGAGTATATGGCATAGGACGAGGAGTTGCCTGTCAAAGAGGAATAGCCAGAGTTCATCCTAATAAATGGATCAGGATCGGAAGATGATTGGCTGACATATAGAATAAACTTCATGCAAACTGAAAGGTATCCGCCAAGCCTCTCATCCCAAAGAAGAAGGTATTACCGGCTTCAGAATTGCAGATACACGCTGATAGAAGGAGTTCTTTTCAAAAAAAAATTTAATGGTGTGCTCCTACAATGCGTTACTTCAGGGGAGGCGTAGAGGATCCTCGACGCATTTCACAATAGCGACGAAGGTGGACATTTCTCTGCTAAAACTACTGCCATCAAGGTCCTGCGGGCTGGATATTATTGGCCTACACTTTTCAATGATTCCTACTCCCTAGTAAAGACTTGTAAAAAATGTCAGTTCTTCTCTGACAAAAGGAAGAATTCAGCGATGCCCCTCAAACCTATTGTGGCGGATGAACCATTTGCGCAATGGGGCCTGGACTTCATCGAAATGATCAACCCAGTTTCTAGCGCCAGACATAAATGGATTTTAACAGCTACAAACTACTTCACAAGGTGGGCGGAAGCCGTTTCCCTTAAGGAGGAAACGGAAATAAAGATTGTAGACTTCCTTGAAGCCCTGGTGATAAGGTCCAGCCCTCTGAAGACAATCATTTCGGACAACGCCAGAGCATTTATAGGTACAAAGGTATGTCACTTTGCATTAAAAAATGACATATTCCTTAAAATATCATCAAACTATTATCCACAGGGAAATGGCCTAGCTAAGTCGACAAATAAAAGTTTGGTCTGACTCCTTAAAAGGTCGGCTCAAAACACTAGAGGGAATGGCATAAAAATCTCCGAAAGGCGCTCTGGGCCAACCGCATAACTCCTAAGCAAGTCCTTAATACTTCACCCTATGAGCTGGTATATGGGAAGGAGGCACTGTTACCTATCTCTATGGAGATTCTGGTGATACAGTTGTTGAAATCTCCTGACATAGAACAAAATGATGCCATGGAGGTTCGCCTCGCCGAACTACTGGAAGTACAAGAAAAAAGGGAGAATTCCTTAAAAGTAATGACAGGTTGTCAGTAGGTGGTCAAATGATGGTTTGACAAGAAGGCTTCCGACCAAGGCCTAAAAAATGGAGACTTAGTGCTAAAATATGACAGCAAGGCTGCAAAGCCGGGTCAGCATGGTAAGTTTGACAGCCTATGGGAGGGACCTTTCAAAATCATTCGATGCATGCAACACAATGCTTTTGAGCTAGAAAATATGGAACAGGAGCCGTTAGGAATCCCCGTCAATGGGATTCATCTTAAGTTATTCCATTAGGCAAAATGCTCTACCTTGTACAGTTGTAAACAATGCTTTTATTTCCTTTCCTGTTTTTGGCCTATTCTTTTGCTATATCAAGTTGTCTTGCTACGCATTTGCTCATCATCATTAGTGGGTAAAACACCGGAGTTTCTTAACACAAAGTATACTTATAAATGGAGAAAAGGCATACAAAATTTGCAAACCCAAAAAAAATTTAAACACAGAAGCAAAAGAAGCATAGATTTTTCTTAAAAAGAGAAGTATATATATATATATATATGTTCCTGAGTTACAAAATGACTGAGATGCCGATTTTCAAAATGTACAAGTATTAGAGTATACTATATATATATGGCCTTTGTTCAGGCTTATCCAGAGCAAGTGAGTTACATTATCAGGCAGGAAGGCAAGGGAGTTATTTAGTCAAAGGAATGGCTGACAGCAACCGACGCATCCACTGCAGCGTCCGCTTCTTCCTCATCCATGGGCTCCTCGGTAGCACTGGCAGCATCATTCAACGCACCCATCATCAGTGGTGGATACACCAGGTCCCTAAAGTCAGTATACCATTCTACGTCGTAGAAGGGTATCACGTTGTAGCTCTGGAACAGGAAGTGTAGGGCTTGAGTAACCCTTTGCTGGTGCTGGCCACGGGTCTATAGGCAAAATCTGCTGAGAAATGGCAGCCAAACAACGACAGCTTCTTCTTCAATAAAGCGACGTAGGTCGCTGACTGTTGGCAGGCCTATCCCATACGCAGCGTGTGTAACAACCTCGTCGAGCCCATTCAAGTACTTCTTCAGGAAGATTTCTTTGACCAGCTTCAAGATAAGTGGCCAGGGAATGCAAATGTCCAGTATGGAAACTACAAAGTGCGAGCACATGTCGGTGTTCACCCTATACTTATCTTCATATTCTACGCAATCCTTGCCTAGGACCCACTTAATAGCTACCAAAACCAGCGAGTGCTTGTTCTTCGTCATTCTTTTCAGCCTTCTAGTGGAGATCTCACCTACAAACGCCGTCTGTGATTTGAACAAGGTAAGGCGAATTGGGGTATCCATTCTCCTGACACTATCCCTAAGTCTGCTAAAATAATGCCAAACCTACTCACCACCTAACCTATGAAAGGACTTGCTGAGCAATCTGCTATTGACCTATCACTTCTTAAATGCTAAGTGTGTTTGTTTGCTATCTACTAGCCTATTTATAGAAAAATTGACAAGACATATGCCAATCCTCCTGTAAGAAACATGATGTATATTGGCTGCAATTTCGAAGGCCGAGTTTGTGTTTGCTCACATTTTGGGCTGATACATGCATGATAGCACGGCTCAAGGCATGCTTAATTAAATGAAGTTAATTAATTAAGCTTTAAAAAGGTGGTGCTTGTTGGTGAGGGGACGTATGGCTGTATGCTATGGTATCATATCTCAAGCGCATCCCAGAACCCAAGGCAATACTTGTATCTTTTCAGGCCATGATCATTTGCTTGGCATAATCATTCTATCCAGGATATTAATTGCTGGTGCATGCTAACACAAGGTGAGAAGGCCAGTTGCAAGCTCAATTTCCAAGGAGATTAGGGTGTATCACACGATCTCTTAAAAAGCAATGATGAAAGTCGGCCACCTCGAAATAGCAATCAGTTCATGCACAAGTTGTAGAATTAACGGTACATGCCAAATTAAATGCAAAAGGCTTGCTTTCACCTACCACCTTGGGAAAAGTTTCTATTATTGCATGAAAAGGCTTAATATTTCAAAGTCTTTTTACAAATGCAAGGAAGTGCAAAGTGTTTTCTGTCTCTCTATCCAGTGCAAGCGTATTCGCAGGCCAGGAAGCTTACAAGTTCTACAGCGAAAGAAAAATGTCAATCTTTAGCTCAGCCAATGCAAGAGGAAATTAGCCAGGATCTGTATACGACCATTCATTCTTCGGCTGAGGTATACGTGTACAAAGATGTAGCATATGCCACTCTTGGCATACCCGCGAAGATCAAAAGAGCCAACACCGAGGAGCTGGAAAGACCCAAGGAATGTAGTAACCCGAAAAAGGTTAAGGAAAAGTGGGTTAATAGCCACGACCCAAAGCTTGCAAAGAACCCTAAATCTCTCAGAGAGGCGGCTTATGCAAGGTTATCGGTAGCAAAGGCAGACCAATCCATGGCAGAAAGAGTTTGGTTTAGCGGCCTCCCACAGTACATGGTCCCATTGGTGCACTATTGCCCAGAGGTGATTGACGCAGCTGTTCAACGCTATAATCCAGATACCCACTGCATTGAAGGTCACCATTTAAGGGTTCATATCGGCCGAGAAGCTATCTGGCATATGTTATGTATCCCTGACCCAAGCAGAAGAAAGGAAACTATCGAGCATTTCCGCCCAAGCAAGGGGGAGAAAATATGGAAGATAATAAAAATCGGTTCTGATTTCTTGTTAGAAGAGACTAATAAGAAAGGTCTCGCGTCCGCTAAGGCACCGAGTATCCCATTATCACGTGATTCATTCCACGATGATCTCTGGGACCCCATGTCCATGCTAGCATTTGTTTGCGACCGAGATTCCGATGAGAAGATCGGGGCTTTTCAACTGGGACCTGCGATATAGTTTTGCAAGCAGCACGACCTCTTCTGGTATGATTTTGCTGAGTTCATGGTCGAAGAAATGATACAGTAAATAGAGAATTATCAGGTGGAGAAGAAATTTATATTTCTTTCCTATCTGGTCCACATGTTCCTGCATCAAAATCCATATTTCTTTGCCCAATTTTTTTCGCTATCAATTTTTGATGAGCAGAACAAAAGAAAGCTGGTGTCTACATGGACACCTTTCCTTTCTGCAACATATAACTATTATGCCTTCGTAGACTATTTCATAGCCCCGGCCCTGAATGATTTGATTGGAGAGGGCGATATCGTCCAGCTCAACATGGAGCAGATTAGATTTTTGCAAAGCTACACCCCCGCTTGTGACTGGTTCTTAGGCAAGGATTTCACAATCCTTCGAATGCAGGGCTTTATTGGTAAGTCTTTCCTACTCCCGGCTTGCGTCACCGATAGAGTGCTCACGCTGGAGGTTTTCCGACAGGTGTGTATCATTGATTTCATGTTCTGTAGCTGCAAAAGTGTCAAGAGGAAGGGATTCTTCACTTGCCCGAAGAGTTTCAAGTCAGTAATGCTTGTTAAAAAATAATCACACAAGCTGCTAGAAGAGAAGTTGGCACATCTAGGGTTGGTACTAGTAAATGATAAGTGTGATTACAACCCTTTCAATGACCTGTCAGAACCCCACATGAAAGTTACACATGTTCCCCGACCATACTAGGAGAAGCAGCATAATAAGCAGACTGATAAAGATGAGGATTTTGTTGAATTAGCACAAATCCCTACACCAAATACTAGAGGTCCATGGCACAAGTTCTACTTTCTAGTGGTCGTGGCCTAGGACAACCTTCCGATAGAGCGCAACATGTATAACAAGTTGAAAGTAGGCGAGGAATGGAGTGATGAAAAAATAAAAGTTTTCTAGAAATATCGCTAGGAAACAACACAGTTAAATGCTCCTTATAATTAGTTGAAGGACGACCAGGAATTTGAAAAATGGTGGGATGAGGGTCATCCCAGCCCGATCTCTAGTGCTAACAGAAGCGAAGCAGAGGGATCCGAGGAGCAGGAAGAAGAAATGGCGCTATCATCCTCTTCAGCGCAAGGAAGCAATGTCTCCGAGCATGCTGCCTATGTGGGCACTAATGTGCACTTTAATATATCAAGAGGCTTGCTTACACGCACATGGGCAACTAAACCAGTCAGGCCGATGCCTCAGCAGAGGGATCCGACGGCTGATGTTAGTGAGTGTCCACCTGCGAAAAGGCAGCGCACGGAAAGTATTATCAGAACAGTTTCACATGAACCCGTCGAAGGAGAAGTGTCCACTGCTAGTCAAATGCTAGAGTTTGCGGGCAAATCACGAATGATCCCGGAGCCACTACTGACTAGTCAACAGGTACATTTCGCTCCTTCCTCTCTTACATCTCGTTCTTTCATATCCGCCCCTGCTCAGTCAGCGGCTCCTGCCATAAGTCTGAACCCTCCACCTTCTACTTTTGGTCCAGCTTATTCAGCTGGATTTGCCCAGTATTCGCAGGCCTCACCATTTATAATTACTCCTTTGAGCATGCTCACGCCTACTGTTGCTGCTCAGATTTTTCTCACCTCGCTTCTAGAAAATGTTCCTCGTGTCGGCCCCCACTCTTTTTTCGCTATGTTTACCGATCATTTTCCATTGCAACAAGTTGATACCAAGGCAGCAACTCTTATTCCCCAGCCAATGGGCCTTACAACTGAACCTCCAGCTCAGCCACTACAAATATCCAGCCCTGCTAATAGTCCTCAAGCCAAGCTATGGAACATACCACACTTTTCTTCGCAAACTGTCACTTTTTAGAAGAAGCAAATGCATGCGCCTATAAAAATTACCTATCTCTATGCCCTGCCTTCTGCTGTTCCTTTCGCAGGTGGGTTGGTTTCATCACCAGCCGAGTTCATAGCACAGATAGATTGCGGAAAGGAAGCGCGCGCAAATAGGATGAGGCAGCGCAAGGCAAAAGAAGATAATGCTCCCGCTGAGCCAAGAGTACAAGCTTTGTATGATGAGGCCCGGCAGGAATTAAAATTCGCAACCATGTACCCAAGAATAAACAAGCCACAAGGAGAAATGCAACTTGAAAATTATGAGATTTATGCTGTCGGACTTAACATGAAGGTAGCCCGGTCGCAAGATAAGGTCGAAATCATGGAGGAGACACAGCGGGTGGTCACTTCAGACTTCCTCAAAACTGGCCGCCAGTTGAAAAAGAAAGATGAGCAACTCAAGGAAACCAAAGAAAGGGTGAGCTTTCTAGAGACAAAGGAGAAATCCTTAGAGGCAGATATCGTTTGAATGACAGAAAGAGCGCTAACAGCAGAGAATGAGAGAAACGGGCTTCAGGGCGAAATTGCGAAGACCCAGGTTCCTGACCCTAGCCTAGTAAAAGAATTGCAGAGTCAAAACCAAGCAGCGCAACAGAGCCTACGGTTGATGGAAGAGGAGCTTGAACACCTCCGCCTTGAGTACAGTTAGAAAATGACAGAGAAGGGTGAGGAGTTGGAGCACCTACAAGAGCAGCATCAGCAGAAAGTACAGGAGAAGGAGGCCAAATTCAAAAGCCTAAAAGTTAAGCTAGAAGAGGAGCTCCAAGAGACAAAGACTTCTCTGGAAGAGCAATCAGCTAACCACTCCCGAGCTGAACAAAATTGGAATAAAGAAATGAATAGCTATGCAGAGCAGTTAGCATCCGAGAAAAAGAAGAAGGTAGAGTTAGCTCAGGCCCTCATTTCAACAGACATGGAGATTTCTTCACTTAAAGCCTCTCCGCTACCTGCCCCTGCCCTACCTGATGTCATCCCGATGGTTAGGAAATTGTACGTTTCTCACTAGGAGAAGGTCAAGACCTTCTACCTAATTCTACAGCCTACTCTCCAATTCATCGACAAGGCATCAAGACTCAATCAGGAAGCCCTCGACACAATGGAGCAGTTCCCGCGTTTCATCCTAGAAAAGGTTCATAAGGCAAGGGACTTGCTAAATAGGCTATACTCTATCTTAGATGAAATACTTGCTGAGGCAAGTATTGAAGATCGGGACATTGCTGCTCAAATTGCCAATAAATTTATCCATTGTCACTCCACTTTCCAGCGCATTAAGGCAGCGGCGGCTTTTCTAAGCAAGGCATTTGATAGCATACGGGGGAGTTTCTTTGAGTTAGGTAAGCTGGGTTTTCCATCCCCATTTATCGAGGATGGCTCCATTGCCACAACTACTCAGATTGCGGAGGTTATTGAACAGAAAGAGAATGACCCGGAAGCATTCAGGAAATTCAGCAACCCCCCAATGGCAGCTGACATTGAGGCAATCATTGATCCACTCTCAGCTACTTTTCCATATCCAAGCAGGCGTCGGCCTACCTGAGGTGTTGCCTCACAAGGAAGCTATTGATCTCTCCGGGGCACAAGAGAATTTGCGCAGCATGGCAAAGCCGTCTGAAGGTGAATAGTCGCCTTTGCAGGCTGCACTTTCCAAACTCTAACTCCATTCGCCCTATGGATGAAGGCTCTAGTCTGCAGAACCAGAGAGTTTTTTGGGTTCTCCGTTCCTTATCTGAAACGCCCCTGATAGTTGCCAAAAGCTGTTAAAATAAATATTGAAACAGCTCCATTTGGGTTCTTTTGAAATATGTGCGCCGGCCTATGTGTCGTCGAAGTCTGGTCGACTTTCCTTCGAGTTTTGACCTCCCGCTATTCACATCCTCTCTTCGCAACTTCGGGTAGAGGCTTCCCTTTCGACTCCAAAGAGGCTGCGCGGGGCCTCCATGTGTCGCGCTTATGGAGGATTTCATTTATTTTCCCTTGAGGTCTCTTCGGGTTACGAAGGCCTTCCACTGGGGTAATCACTCCTAAGATGGTCAGAAGAGCCCACACTTTGGTACGTGGCAGCATATCGCAAACTTTTTATGCAGGGATGAAATAAGCAGCTGCGGGCTGCGAAATGCTTTCGCAGGCCTTCTTTTATTTTGTGGTGGGCCCTATCTTCAACCATGTGTCAACCACTCGCAGCCTTTTCAAAGAAATAAGGAGGTGAATATCGCGGGCTGCGAAATGCTGCCACGCATCTTTCGTACCAGGTTCACGCGTTTTCTCTCCACTTTGGGAGTGACCTCAGCCCCTTTAGCACGTGTTGCTTCTTCGCAATCTCTCGGCAGCGGTAGGAGGAATTCTCATTCGGGCAGCGACGGGTTGCCACGTGCCTTACACTGATCCTCGAAGCGGTGAATGGGCTGGTTGGGTAATACTATGCTATTGGGTGCTGCTCATCATGTTTCTCCGAAGTAATGGGTGACATTGGTCGCCACAGATGTGGCTAGGACCACTGCCATCATTACAAAGGGCGTGTCTACAACCGATCGAGCGGATGTTGTGTTCTAACTGGTTGTTATTGTAACGGCATTGGGAATATTCTGATTCGGGCATTATTATGGGAGATTGTGCGATCTTTTCTGTTATAGCTCTCCAAAGCGGTGGGATTTTACTCTCTGGCTATATATACTCTCTCTACCAGGGAGATAAGGGTCCAAGATTTTTGAAAGAATACTGGTTTTAGCAAGAGACACCAGGCCTCTTTTGCATATTTATTTGCAAGAAACTTTCAAACTGTGCCTATTGTTCGGCCTTTCTATTTTTTTCATGTTTTGATTAAACTATAAACTGTGCTTTTTATTGTCTTAAGCAATTCATTTGAGGAGACTTCTATATATTGAATACAAGTCTGCTTATATAAATCATGTCCAGGTGACTCTTCTTAGTAGTAGGGATGTATGCAATACTATTTTATGTCGATAAATGAATTGTTTATGCTATAACATTAAGTTTTTGATGTTTTGGAACATAACAACATTTAGACCCTTAAATTTATGATTTATCGTGCCCCTCAGCAAATTTCGGCGCATCGCCTTAGAATAGAATTTGCTTCATTATATCTGCTTCCTTTTCCCTTTCCAAAAACCCATTAGAGAAGAAGTCGGCTTCTTTAAAATCCAGAGGTCACTTAGTTTGGCACAAAAGGGTCCCCCTTGAACTGAGTTTCTCATAAGGCATTGTTACCTCGTCAAATTTTGGTGTCAACAGTATATATATTAGACATGTTTGAAGATTGATGAATGAAGAAGTTGTAGTGATTGTAAAGTTGTGAATGTGAAAAGTGTGAAGATGATGAAGTGTATTAAGTCTGTTTATTGAGCATCACTGGAACTGTATCAACACTTGTTAGGTGCAGTCTCCTCTGTTAATTCTAGCTATGGAGCCAATTTTATTTTTTAATCTTTTTGTAGGCAATAAGCCTCCTTGTGTAAGTAGTGAGCTTTTGTATCTAGATAGTGAGTCCTATTCAGGGTAGTTAGACCTTGGTAATGAGTGTTATATATTTGGTTTTGAAACTACTTTATATTGTGAGTTTATCCTCAATGTGGTTTTTCCCTTATTTGGTTTTCCATGTAAAATTTGGTGTTCATTGTGTTGATTTTTCTTTGCATTATTTGCATTACATGTTCATACTTACTAAAATAACAATGTGGTTGCAAATTAATAAGTGTTTGAAGTTTGAGTTTAAATTTGGTGACAACTGATTCATCCCCCTCTTAGTTGTCCTATACTCTTTAACAATTGGTATTAGAGCCTTGGTTCCTTAGTGTAGAGCTTAAACGCTTGAGGAAGATATTGATGGTTGATCAAATGGATGATAAAGAAGAACTCTGGATTGCACTTGAAGATCTTCATAAGGTAGAAAATGAAAACAGAGACTTGAAAGAAAATCTAGATGAGGCTAATGAATGTATCTAGAAGCTTGCTAAAAGAACAATTGAAGAAATTCAAGGAAAGACAGAGAAGTAAGTGAGAATCAGAAACAAGAGATCATTAGAATGAAAGTTCCTATAGAAGAAAAGAAGGGAATTAAAAATTGTTTGAATATAATGGTGCAGAACAAGTCTAATGAATGCACTAGACTTGAATAAGAGGTAGTAAACTTGAGATTAGAACTAGAGAAGGAAAAACTCTATGAGAACAATTTCAAATCTACCTTCAACAAGCTTGAAGAACTCCTTACAAGATTGAAACCAAGTAAATAAAAAGGTGTCTTGGGAAATGAAATGTGTGAAAGATCAAAAGACAATCAAAAGACTTAGAACAAAGGGGAGCAAAAAATAAATTCAAGAAATTTTTCAAAGAGACCACCTGTGAGATAGCCTATTGCACAAAGGTATCCATCTTTCAATGGTATTTTCTTTTTTTGTAATAAAAATGGTCACAAGGCAACAAAATGTAAGAGTAGGATGAATAAGTTTCCTAGTTCTTTCTCTAGACAATGTTTCTCATGCAAGAACCTTGGATTGGACATAAAGCCACTGAATGCAAATCTCAGGTAAGAATGTTCAATCAAGTGATGATGAATAGGTTTAATGGAGGTAGAATGAATCAATCCTTTAATGGCTATTGATATACCTATAATAAATTTGGACATAAAGCAAATCAATGTAGATCAAGAAGTAGTAGAGGTCAAAATAATAAAATAAGTGTTGTTTTCTATAATTGTAACAAACTTGGACATATCTCAAAGGTTTGTAGAAGTAAGAAGGAAAAGCAGTCTGCTCTGGTAGAGAAGAATGAACCAGTAAAGAAAATCAAAAAAGAAATGAAACAAGAGATGAATAAGATATGGAAAAATAAAGAAGAACCTGAAATTGATGATGTGTCTATGTCATCATCCGGTACAAATAATTCCTCTAGGAATTAGACCAAGCCTGGTCTTAGGTGGAGCATATTAGAAAACTATAAAAAACCCTTGGATAAATGATGTGTCATAGGTTGGCATGAGGATCTATTGTGAAGAATGAATAAATAGAGGTTTTGGAAAAGAAACTAGAAGAAAACATGTTGGCATGCTAATTTATGGATTGAATTAGAGTTTTTTGTGTTGTGAAGAATTTTTTTAGCATCTTTCTGTATCTTGTCACATTTAATGTGAATTAGGGAAAACCGATGGTGAATAAGGTAAAATTCATAAGTATTTTTTATCACTTCAGAACTTGAAGAGTTTGAAAGGTGTCTTGAAGTGATCTCAAAGCAATTTGAAATTTTTTTGAAGAAATTTGAAAGAATTATTTTGGATACTCAGGAATTATTTCTCAGTTTACAAAAGGGGAAGAAGGGAAAAGGAAGAATTTTTGACTGAACAATAAAAAAAAGCACAACAGTGGATAGAGGATGATGTGGCGACATTCCACTGAAGTTGAAAGGAGTTGAATTGGAAGAATTTGATCATAAAAAGATGAAGAAAATGGAACTAGTGTTGAAGGAAAATGAGTTACAGAACATAAAAACCCTAGGTATGGATTTATGGGGAGAATTTCCCTAGTTTCCAGATAAAGAATTCATCTTGTTCTTGTTAAGTTGATTCAAGAATGATAATATTATGTTGGATAAACCCTACCTGATCATGAAGGATGTGATCGAAGTGATTACTAGTTTATACAGTATTAGGGATCTCCCTGGGAAGAAAACCATGAAATACAAAGATGTGGAGGAACTTACTGGAATTGATAAAGACCCTTGAGCTCTATTGATAAACACTCTTGTATATTCCACTGTAAGGTATGTTGTGTATGACATTTCTTATAAAATCTATTTCAAAAATCATGAAGGTTCAACTTCGACTATTGTTGTATATCTTGCACACATGATGGTTAAGGAAAACAAGTAGTTTGATTTGTAGCCTATTACTTGAAAACCTAACTAAGAATGCCTGAATGTCATTGGTTGAGGGTTATCCTTTTTAGTTTGGATCTTTGTTCATGTGTTTGAATTTTTACTTTTTGAACTTGCTACCAGGAAGAGAAAATGTTGAGTGGGAATCTAGTATTCCTGCTAGAAAACAAGTTTACAGATACTTTGAATTTTTGGTGGACAATGTAAGTGTTTGCAGAACATATTTCACATCCCTAAGGACAAATATGTTCTCTATTATGGTAGCATGTAGTCAGTTTGAAGTGGGTTCTTCCTTTGGTAAGAAAGAATTGGAAGTTATCATTGGTGAATCCCCTTCAGAGCCTAAAAGGAGGAAATATTTTGTAACATATGTCTTAGAAGAAAAGAAGAATGAAGAATAATTTTTGTTTGGATCTGACTCCTTTGATCTAGAGGATATATGGATGATGCTAGAAAAGGGTGAAATGAATAAGATTGGTGAAATGTGGAATGCATGCTCTCCAATTGAGAAACTTAAAATTGATGATGTACTAGTTGATTATTTTCTCAATAAGGGTATTTTAGTTTCAAATGTATCAGGCTCTTTGCCAAATGATCTAGTAGATATTATTGAAGAGAGAACATTGTTGGAAGGATTTGAAGGTCATAAGTTCAAAGCTATGGTTGAAAGAAGATGTAAAAAATCCAAACAAGTGTTATCTAAACACATGAATGAGACAAAATAATGCATCAAAGAAATATTTAACATTTACAGGTATTGGCTCTAGTGGTTGATAGTTGTTGACAGTTTCAAAAGTAGAATTGAAGTCATTGAATCTAAGATGAATAGTATTCGAAAGAATTTTAATTTCTTCAAAGACAAAGATGGAAAATAGAGAATAAGAGTTGGTGAATTGCAAGTGGAATAGCTCACTACTCAAATTCAAAGAGAAGCTATGGTTAAAACCTTCTGGTTGGTTAAGGAACTTGTTGGGGTCTGATTGGATCATCTCTCCAGAATTCTCTCTAATGCAAAAATTGTGAACGACTGTGTCTGTCTTCTAATCAGACATCCTCTTTTACATAGTTATCTTTATTGGATGGTATGACTGCAAGAATGAATTTGGTTGTGCTTTCTTGGAAAGGGATTCTTTCAATCATAAGATAGAGGTACAAGAAAATATTTCATGTAAAAAGTGTCATTATCATTTGAATGTTTGAAATAGGAAGTTAGAATCTATGTGTAGATACAAGGTTATCATATACATACATTCACATCCCACCTTTTGGTCACCCTTTACCATTGATTTCAATGGGGGAAGAGTCATGTGAAGAACAATTATAGTGATAAGAAAATAGAATGTTGTGTTTTGTAAATTTTAGCACATGTTGCCATCAATGACAAAGGGGGAGATTGTTGGGAGAATCAAGAAGAATGGATAACTATACAATTTTGTGTTCTCATTGATGTCACCATGTTATTTAGGTTGTGATTGCAAGTCTAAGTTAGTGCTTGATCTGGTATTTTGGTATGGTATCTGAACCGGTATACAAGCTACACCCTCTAGTATTTTGGTCCACAATCCTCTGCGGCTGATAGTTGCTACTTGCAGCTTTGGAAAATAGTTTATGAGTGTTGAAAGCGTGTATGTTTAGAATCTCTTGTGCTCTGGTGCTCGTATGGTGTATCTGCATTATTCTATTGATTACCTTTTTCGCAATTTAGTTTCTAGCCAACTTCATGAATAAGTTGTGATATGGTGAATCAATTTTTATTATGCGGATATATGTGCGACCTATCATAGGTCTATGCTGACATGATAAAGTATGCTAAAGATTTTGATTTATTGGTTGGAATGATTTTATAAATACTTGAGGTCGAGAATTGGTATTTTTGGTAAATAAGGAATGCATCTAATTATGTCGACCTAATTAATGCTTACAGATGGATCAAGTATATATATTGGACAAGTTTGAAGATTGATGAATGAAGAAGTAGTAGTGATTGAGAAGCTATGAATGCAAAAAGTGTGAATATGATGAAGTGCATTAAGTTTTTTTATTGAGCATCACTGGAACTGTATCAACACTTGATAGGTGCACTCTCCTCAATTCATTCTAGTTGTGAAGCCAATTTTGTTCTATAATTGTTTTGTAGGCAGTGAGCCTCCTTGTGTAAGCAGTGAGCTTTTGTATCCAGATAGTGAGTCCTATTCAGAGAAGTGAGCCCTTGGCAATGAGCATTATATATTCAATTTTGAAACTACTTTATATTGTGAGTTAATCCTCACAGTTGTTTTTCCCTTATTCGGATTTCCATGTAAAAATTGGTGTTCATTGTGTTGATTTTGCTTTCTGTTATCTACATTTCATGTTCATACTTAATAATAGAATAGTGTGGTTTAAAATTGATAAGTGTTTGAAGTTTGAGTTTAAATTTAGTGACAATTGATTCATACCCCCCTCAGTTGTCCTGCACTCTTTAATAGGTATTTTATTGGCCCACTCCCTCTCCATCAATTCAGGATGGACCAAGCTCAATGGCTTGACAAAAATCATGTTAACACTCCACCAAGGTTTTTTCTTAGGCTATTCAATAGAGCATCCCAAACCTAGAATGTGCTTCTATGGCTTAAACTAGATAGGGACTTGGATTCCTTGTTTTATACACCCTAGGCCTTTCTATCCATAGCCATATTAAGAGGCGAGTTCATATCCAAACCCATAATGAGTTTCTAACACTTTAGGAGGTGGCGGCTCTATGTAGAGTGTTTCATTCCACCAATGGATGTTAAATGTCTCTACGGGAGCACTCCCACCTTCTTCACTAGGTTCACAAACATTAACCTCCTTTACAGGAGTGGTAATTCCTCTCCTCAATAGAGGAAGGAGTGGTCTTCTGAATAGGGCCACACTTCTCTTCCCCAATGGGAGTATCATCCATATTTGTGTCAAAAGTACCTAGAAATTCTATGAAAGATGGGCTCACCTTGTATTCCACGATAAAGAATTTAGAGAATCCCAAGGAGCCCCAATCATCACCAAGGAAAGCATCTGATTGATAGGAAGAAGGAGAAGATGGGGGGGACATAGGGTCCTCTACCTTAGATGGTTCATCTCTAATGACACTTACTATGGGAATGACTTCCATAGAGGGTATCGATGAAAAATGTGCCATAGCATAAGTGGTTAAGGATAGTATACAATTCTTGAGTGGATCAATTGAAGCACAATCGACAACTGATAGCTCACAAAGGTGAACAACTTCTAGATCCACTTTAACCATAACCATAACCACCTAATTATTTGTGATGAACTTTAAAGAATGGTGTAAAGTAGAGGTCACAACACCCATAGCATGAATCTAGGGTCTCCCCAAGGGAAGATTCTATGGTAACAGGCCATGAATCACATAAACCAATGTAAGTAATATAATGGGGCCTAGTTGCAAAGGTGGTATTATTGTACCTAGAGCTTGTCATCCAACATTATCAAACCCATGAATATGCAAAGAAGCTACTAAAGAAGATGAATCAACTTTAATTCTAGGTAATAGGTTGATACTGCAAATGCTGAGAATAGAACAAATGTCAACAAGAGTATGCATAATATCCATATTATTAGCATTAATTATAATCATCAAGGGATCTACTTTCTTATGCAAATTCAGAGGCAGGAGTTCTTGTTGATGGAATGTGATATTTAGTGAATCTACTCAAATATGAGCCAAAAAAATGTTAACATCCATCAGCCTAGCAGATGAAAGCAAGAGAATCTTTTGTAAAGTTTCTTGAAGCATCCCTTGGTAAACAAGGGTGGTCTGAAGCAAATCCCAAAGTGAGCTCTTAGTTAGAGTAACACAAAGTTTCTCAACAAGATCATAATCACCTAGTGCTTTGATCATAGGTTTAGGTGTTGGAGGAAGGTTTGGTTGAGAAGGTGGTAAAGAAGTGGGAACTTGAGTGGGTTGTGATGTAGGAATAGAAGGTTGTTGATACAAGCTCTATTTATTTCTCCTCGTATTATATGTGTGCCCAACTTGACATTATAGGAAGCGGAGTTTGTAGCTTTCACAAACCTTGAATATAAGTTTGATGAATCACTATGACACAACATCCCATAGATAGAATAGTTCTCCCTAGAGGATGGGTTGGTTGGGGTCACATAAATGACAAGTTTCTTAGGGCTCAGAGGATCTTCAAAGACCAAAACAACATTCACTGACTCCTTGACTTGTAGAGGGGGATTTTTTTTAGAAGATTTGCAAATAGGGGAGAGCGCTTCCAAGAAGTCATCTAGAGCATCTTTCAACATATCAAAATCCTCCTCAGAAAAGGAATTATAATAACCATGCAATATCATGAAAATAGATCTAACGTTTTCACATCGGGTTCAATAAAATGTGATATAAGAGGGATTTGTTGCACATGGGTCTCTTTGTTCTCAAGAGATCACCAAGGAATGAACTGCCCTTATACACCTTAGCATAAGTGGGTTGACAAAATGATAAAGAAATATAACCAAGTTATGTTTCTGAGAAAATTACTTCGGATCCTACGAGAGTGAAACTTTGAGATGTTTTCCTCATATGAGTGAGCTCTTTGCCAAAAGATAGTAGCATGGTTCAAGGCACCAGCACGATGCACTTTCATCTAAAAGATGCACTGGCATCCTAAGTAGCAGAGGGCTTAGGAGCTCAAGTGGGTGGAACCAAGTTTCACGTCTAGGCTCAAATAGAGGATGTAATGAATGAAATAACCAAATAGGAACCTATAAGCTATAACAAACATAAGGGGACTTGGAGAAAGCTTACCTCTTACTGGATGTTCAAGTCTTCACTCCAAGCTCCGCTTTGCAACCTATGCACAAAAGAATAAGTGGGAAAGGTTGGGGTTGTATAGGGGTCTGTGTAAATTAGACCCCCATTTTGTTGTTCCCACCTCCATAGATAACCAAGTTGGAAAGGAGTGCAAATGAAGTAAAAAAAGCATGTGGTGAAAGAAAAACCTAGTTCAAGAGTAGATCTTGCACCAAAAAATAGTAAATAAAAAAAGTAGGAAAGGAAAGTGAGACAGAGAGATATTTACCCACGAACCTAGACCCTCTTCGAAGCACATGAATGCACCATTGAGTGCTTACTTGAGAGATGTTTCTATTGGGAGGACCTCAGTCTAACATCGCTTTGCTTGTGAGAGTGCTGCTATCAAGGATGAAAAGAACTCAAAGATGGAGCAAAATGTTAGGAGAGCTTGAATGAATGACTTCCAACCTAAAATGAGAGAAAGGAATTGGTTTTTGATGCATGAAAGGGTGGAAAAGAGCCATTACATCCAAAATCTAACTGCTAGGACACATGTCAAGAGAGTCAAGATTCTAGATTCCCTGTTTCAAACTTGGAAAACCACTAGGACACTAGTGCATCGTGTAGGCATCCAAAGCCTAGATTTTTTGGAAACATGTCATCAGGCTTCTATTGCTCCACCACAAGTCTGCATGGAGTTAGAATTAGGAAATTTTGACTCATGGTATTTTTTTCATTAATACTCTAAAGTGTCATAAATGCTAAGAAAAAGTGCAAAAATGTGGAATCACCCCTAGGTACAATTCGCTAACATTACAAATACAAGGTTATTACACATAATTTCTCCTAGCAATTTTATCCAAGCATTCTTAAGGAAAGTTTATGAGATCAAGAGCATTCAAGAGAAAATCATGAAGCATTTGGAGAAGCATTCAAGACTCAAGCATCATGTCAAACTCTTCATGCACCATGTATGTTTTTGAGCTAACATTTGTGATGTAGGTTTCATGATTCAAGCAAGCATTCAAGACAAATATTTAAGGATTTAATCAAGAATCAAGATCCAAATTCATGCTAGTGATTTCACACAAGTTCGCAACATTCATTTCAAGCCTCATTTGGTGCATTTCAAGGGTTTGGTGAGTTGCAACATTTCATTTTTCCATTCATCATTCCACCATGCTATTTTATTTCATTTCAAGGTTTAACTACCAAAATGGGGTTTGACCAAGGTAAACCCCTATTCGCTAACAAAACAACATTTTCTCTCTTGATGTGTGATTATAGATCTAAGTGAATTAGATCTTGAAGATCCTTTGAAGACAAAGTTGCAAAATTTTTCAAAGTTGTCAAGAAGTTGTCATCATGAAACTCACATGTAGATTGGAATTCAAACTTCTTAGACTCAGATCAGACAAGAAAAAAGCTATAGAAGACCTCTATAGGCTACAATAATATCAATCAAACCATAATAATTGGACTAAATCACCCCTCTAGGTGTATGAGTCCTAGTACAACCCTTTTTTCCTAGTTTTTATAGATCTTGCTTAGTCACCGAAAGATTTCAGATTCTGCCCAAATTCTTGTAGTAGGACTAAATCACCCAGCTTGGCATATTAGTCCCAGTGCACTTCAAAAGGAAAGTTTTCAAAGTTTCAGACCTTGTTTGGATTCCATCATTCTTCTAGGTACTTTTCTATTTTAGTGTATGTGCAGGATCACCATGGAAAAAATAGGCCTTTAAGTTGCAAAAAATTCAAAAAAATCAGAGTTAGGCAACTTGATGTAAAAATTTGAATAAGCTATCTATATTATTTCAAAATTATGTAAGAATAGAATCTGCATCAAATTGAATGTAGTTTCTAAACTACTAGGTTTATTTAAAGAAAACAACGATTTGGTGAAAATTTGAAATTTCAATACAATAGTACTTAAATTTCAAGGAAAAAATAAGTATGTGTCTGTCTGACCACCCTAACCACAATAAAATAATAAAAAAAATTATAAGATTTTAGATATAAGTAGAGGACTCATGTCCCGATGTGATTCATATTTTTTTGTAATTTTTTTCCAAGTAAATAATTAATTATGAATTTTTATTACAACTTTTAAAAAATATAAAAACTTGTATGTCTAACCACCTTAACTTGGTCAAAACTTCATGAAATTCAATATTTTTTTAATCTTATAGTATGCAAAGCATATAATGTGACGCATGTTTCAAATTCAAAAAAAGTGATACCGTTTGAAAGCTATAGTTGTTTTTCAGTCAGCCTATCAATTAGAACTTCAGTCATAATTCAAATAGAAAATGAATAATAATTATTTATTAAATTCAAAGCAAAGCATAATTTATATTGGTGGAAAGTTGAGACTCTCCTTTAAAAACCCTTTTCATTTCATCAATTTGGGTAAAAAAAAGTCATCAGCTACATACCCTACACATACCTATCATATCACCACTTTTTGGCACATCCTAATCCTGCACATACCCTTCATTCTTATTTATCAATTTGATTTAATGCTTTCATGTCTTTAAATTTTCTAGGGTTTTTTGCATGAGCATTTACATTTCTTCTCTAAAGCTTCATTTTAATTGTGAACCCCTATTTAAGCACATAAAGAAACCCCTATCCCGTTCCTCAATCAAGTCACATTGAGGAATCTAGGTTCCTAATGAGCTAAAGTGTGAAATAGGTCCCAAAGGTCCATCTCCAAAAAGTTGGACACCTATTTTCCCTTGGTTCCACACCTAGAACATGAGATAAGATTCAAAACCAAAATAGTTCATTTCAGGTTCACCAAAATGTAGAGGATGTGGACTAACTACTCAAGGACTCTAGGTTATGGGAGAGTCTAGAACAATAGGTTTCCTTGATCTACCTCAAGCTTGATGAATCTATTGGAAAGGTTTAAGGTTTCAAGGGCTGAAAAGGGAGGACAACTAGTCTATCACTTTCCTTCTACTAACTCAAATGTTTTGAGGAATCAAGAGAGTGGGTTTTCAAGGTTCATTTTGTAACTCAGACAACTCACTACCAGAGGACTACAATGTGGATCACAAACTCCAGCACAACATGTAGGGTTCTCAGGGATGCACTGGCATCTATATAGATAGAAAGTGTATGGTACAATACAAAATGATAAAAAACCTACTAACTACCTGATTGATAGAGTTTTATGCTATGACAAAGATAAAAAATGTAGAATAATGAAAATATAAAGAAGAATACTTTAACAATGCAAAGCTAGAATTTGACAAGGTAAAGGTGGTAGAAACAGACCTTCAAACTCATGAGTTGAGGCCTTAAAGATCTTCACTTGATGAACAACCTGCACACATAAGAACAAGAAAATGTTGGGGTTGTGTTTAGAGGACTGCCTCAGTTAGTCTGTTGCTTTGGTGTTTGCACCTCCATGGACTGCCAAATAGAAAAGATTATATAAAGATGATAGAGAAGCTATAGAAATGGAAATACCAAGAAATTCCAAAAAAACAATATACTAATATGCAAGTAGATGATGCAAAAGTAGAAGGAAATGGATAGATATCACCTTCTCAACCAAGTGTGATCAAAGTAAATGGAGGAAGATGTGAGATCACAAGCTCTCCAAAGAAAATTCTACCACAACAACAAATAAGAGCGGCCAACAAAGTAGCAACTTGTAGCTACAATGGTGGTGGTGAAGCATGAAGGAGATGAAAGTGAGTGAGATTGACCAAGAAGTTGTTCAAAAGTGTGTCCAAGATTGAATAAGTGTGAAGAAGTTGGAATGAATGAAGGAATAGCTAATTTGAATCAATGAAGGAGACAAGAACACATTTAACGTTGGTCCAATGAGTAGTGAATGTTACACTTCCCATCTAATGGAGGATTTTAATGCCTTTGTGGATTCTAGAGGTAGGAATCATGTCAGGACAGAAGCATGCTGCACTAGCATCCCCAATAGAAATTGCCCCACCGACACACAAATGAGCTACCAAGTGGATGAAGCATGGAAGTGGATGTGGAAAATACATCATCGAGATCATGTTTTCTATGGTAAGAGGTGTATAAATAGGGAATTTATGGGGGGTGCAAATTCATGCCATTACACCAAAACATAAATCTAACTTAGTAGAGAAAATTCCTTCATTTAGTTCATCTAATAATTCATCAATGGTAGGAATAGGAAACTTATCTTTAAGAGTGGGCTTATTTAGTTCCTCATAATTAGAGCACATTCTCCATGATTCATAATTCCTTTTAACCATAACCACTGGAGATGAATAGGGAATTTTACTAGGATGAATAATTCCTAAATCCAATGTTTCCTTGACTATTTTTCCAATGTCCAACTTTTTTTTCATAAGGATAACGATAAGGTCTAATATTAGGAAGAATGATTCTAGGTATTAATTCAATGGCATGATCATGGTATCTAATTGGAGGTCAACCTTTAGGCTTTATAAAAATTGTTGGTGTTTTTTAATGATCTCTTGAAGTTCTTTTGGATGTTGAGTTTTCATATCTTGTGCCTTTATAAAATTTAGTTGTGCCACTAGACCATATGAACCTTTCTTAAGTAATCTTTCTATCATATGGGAGCTAATAATTTGAGTTGGTGGTGACGTTACTCTTATAATTTTACAATTCTATTTATTAGAATTGAAATTCATAAATAATTCTTAAAAAATGAACACTATTCCCAATTTTTTACTTCATTTTACTCCTAAAACTACATGTACTCCTATTGGAATAATAAATATTTATGAATCTAGATGAAAATTTCCCATTGAAAGTTTTATATGATGGCACTTACCACCATAAGAGAGTTTTTTCCATTAGCTATCATGACTTGGAAGTTAGAGACTAGATATACAAAATAATTAATCTCATGAGCTAATATTCTATTAATAAAGTTATGTGTATTACCTATATCAATCAAAACTCTTACCTTTCTCATTTTTTATATGACCAAAAACTTTAAGTGTTTGTGGTTTTCTTGTTCCATTCAATGCATCATAATGAGATAGAAGCACTTTCTTTGTCTAAATTTTCACTATTTAGTTCCATATCTGGTTCTTCAATAAATAATTCTTCCTCTTATTCAATGTCATTATCAATAATCATTAGTCTCTTTTTATATTATTACCAAATTTATGGCCCCTAGACCATTTTACATTACAATGCCAACATAGACCTTTTTATCTTTTCTCTTCCTCTTGTTGAGGAGATTTTAGTTTTTTTTTTGTTGGGCTAAAATGGTTCTAGCCCCACTTTTTTATTAGGATTAGTGACATTTTTATCTTTCCATCCTACTATTTGGCCTTGTGTTGATGTTTTTGTAGTGAGGTTTCTTTTCTCAATATATAATTCTTGTTACATTTTTGTTTCTAATTATATAAGGTTCTAATAAATGAACACCATGTTTAATTTGTTCATATTAAGTCTATTGATGTAGAGTTTTATCATTTGATAAGGGGTCACATCTTGAGTTTGAATTGCTAATCTCATGTGTTTATCATTATATTTTACTATAGACCCTATTCAATTTAAATTTGTAAGTTGGGTAAAATTATTTTCCATCAATGATTGTTCATAGTGGGCTACTAAGTCATTGGTACATTCTCTCCAACTATATAATTTACCTTTTTTTCACCCATCATCCATTAGTAGCATTGATAAGGTTCATATTCTAATTACATAGTTAGGCTATGTCAACTATTTCATCATTTCATATATTATGGAGTTTAAATTATTATCCCATGAGACTTATCCATGAAGTTACATTTTTACCATAAAACTTATGAATAACTATTTTGGGTTGGTTTAATTTTAAACCTTGAAAAGATTGACCTATCCCTTGATTTTTTCTAGATTAGGGTCACACCCATTAATTTTGATAGTATTAATTTTTCAAACCTACAAAATCTCTCATTTAAGGATGTTGTAAATGTGTCAAATGGTTTATTCTTAATGAAATGTACCACTTTTTAACAAGTTGGTGAAATTATTCCCTCAATTTTTGGTGGTGGAAAATAAAGATTATCATTAGTTTCCTCATTCATAAAAGAGTCCCCTAGTCCTAAAGATGAAATGGATTTAAGTTTACTTGTATTCTTAACTATATTCCTCTTTCTTAATTAAGGGAGTATAGTATCTAGTGTGAGTTATAACCATAAAAACTTAGAACATATGGTAAGACATTTTCTTAAATTTATGATTTAACTAATACTTGTCTACTAAATTAAGGAGCTTATTTTATGTCTAACAGTAAATTTATGATTTGAATAATACTTGTCCACTAAATTAAGGATCTTATTTTAGAATCATTTTCCTTGATGTCATCTCTTTTAAATTCATTCATCCTTTTTCCTTCATGGTACATATCATTCCCAAAATCAAGCTTCATATTTAACCTATTACCTTTGTGGTACATTTCCTTCCTTATATCAGTCTTCATCATCATCTCAATCTTTCATCATTGATAATATTTCTCAATATTTTAGCAAGAAGTTCAATGATTTATGTTTATTTATTTTTTCTCTTTAATATTTTATTTTTCCTTTCACCATCCATTTTCACATCTTCTCAAGGACACTATGATCCTTCATATCATTATTTCTTGGCTAGTGCCAATGGGGGCATGATATTATGTTTTTATTTTTCTATGTTTATTCGTTGTGTCACATAGTAGCCACCAAGGTTTTCAATAATTATTGTTTTATAATTGGGAATCCTTGAGTTTACTACTATGTTTACAATTAATTCCTTTGTGCATTTAACACATCTCCACCCTAGTCTTCATACCTTGGTGCATAACATCAAGAGCTATATCAAAAACTAGGTTACTTTCATTATTTCACATAATGTTCTCCCATTCATTTTTCTTTTCAAGACCCTACTTGGGTTCTTTTGAATCCTTCTTAGTCTCCCAAAGGGGACTTATTATATCCTCATTTTTTATAAGATCCATCCTTTCCCATCCCACATGTATATTTTCATTCTTCTTTGAAATGAAATTTCTTCTTCTACTTGCAACATCATCTCAAATATGTCCAAAATGTAGACATTTAATTTTATCCCCATGTTATGATAGTTTCACTAATTTAGATGAATTTATTATCAATAATTCATACTACTTTTCCCCTAATTATTCCTAAATTTTCCTAAGTCCCCATCCATTTTCCTAGTCCTAGTCCCCTTTCCACATGATGCAATTAATTTAATTAATTAAATACCCCACATAACCACCCAAAAAAGAATAAAATAATTAAAATATTTATTTAATCCTTAGCACTCATCTCATAACTATTTCCAAACAATAATTTTTAATAAAATAATTCTCCATTATCCTCCACCCTCCATCTCTTAACCATGTTGAGAATGTGTGTCTCAAACTCACTGGTGAAACCCTGGTCTTATTGCTTAGACTTCTAAAAGTGTTGGATTCTGCTTGTACCATTGTACCACTGGATGTTTGTAAGAGAGGAGTGGTAGCACGGTATACCACCATATCATGGGAGCTTTCTAGTTGAGGTGTGGTAGTGCGGTGTATACCACCATACCATGGAAACCTGCCAATTGTCTAATGGTAGTGCGGTATACTGCCATATCGTGAGGGTCTCCTGATGGCTAGTGGTAGCCTAGTGGATACCACCATACCATTGGTGTCTTTACACTAGGTTGTGGTTGCACGGTTACCGCCATACCATAGGAGTTCGTTGGATGGTTAGCGGTGGCGTGGTTACCGCCATACTATAGAAACTAGCTGGATGGTTAGCAGTGCCGCGGTTATTGCCATACAACAAGAGTTCGTCAGATGGGTTGTGGTAGTGTGGTGTTGTTACCGCCGACCCATAGGGTCTATAGATGGTGCTTGCAGTAGAGCGGTGGTCTTGAAAAATGGTAAATCACAATCCTACAAAGGCTTGTAATATGGCTTGCAGTATAGCAATTAAGCTTGGAAGCGATGAGTAGAGATAGAATATTGTGATGGTCAAATAGTGATGAACAAGTGATGTCTTGAAACATGGCATGGAGTCATTTGTTGATTTCACATCGTTGTTGTGAATCAATGATTCATTGGACCAAAATTTGAAAACTGAGGTCGATAGCTATATTTACCTGATAACAATGTAACTGACTATTAGCCAATTATTTGGTAAATCAATACTCTGACATAGAGTTATTTTAGCCGACTTGAAGGAATGCATAATGAATGTTGTATTTATATGACAATTCTAGAAACTTTTGTAATAGGCTAATTAGAGGAGATCAATCTGCACTATATGTTGTGTGAGACTATTGTAATGGAGTGAGGATCTTGATCTATTATGCTATCAAATATTTCTCCAAGATGAACAAGATGTAACTCTATAAAGCCTTAGAGCCTAATATTGTATTTGTAACTATTTTTTGTTGCATGATGAATACAATGGCGATCTGGGATTTTGGATTGTGAAGTTTTTAACCCGAAAGGGTTTTCCCCATGTAAATCTATGTGTTCATTTGTTTTTCTTTCATGTTGGTTGGTTTTGTAATTTGAATCAGTGCATAAGTGTTGAATCTGGTTAATTTTGCATGTACTTTTCTCAGAAGAGTTAATGAGGGAAATCAATTGTGCCAGTTTCAGCTTTATGGCATAGTAGTATGTGTCTTTGAAGTAATTATAAGGAATTAAAATTACTGAAGGCACTACAGTTCTTAGATGTTCCATTCTAAGATGACCTGATTTCCCCCTACAAGTGGTATCAGAGCCTTCTTCTGGTTGCTAGTTCTGGGTATTTCTCCTGTGAAGATTTCTTAGCTTGACAAGGTTGAAGAAATCTAGAGGAATCGGTTAATAATTGACCCTTTGGTGAGTAAAATTTCTTGCTCTTTTGAGACAACATGCAACATGAAAGAAATTGAAGATGGAAAAATTAGAGTTGATCATATTGTAATGATGTGGTTTGAGGCTCCTAGTTGGCAGCGAATGATCTTGATGCAAGGGGTGTGAGTTTATGCTTATGGTTGTGTTGCAGTAGAGCGTGGTTCATATTGGGTGTTTGTGTGATGGACTCCCTGATGGTATGTAAATGCTTGGGTTTTTTTTTCAGCCATGGAGTATTGTGCTTGTGTGGGGTGCTTTGACTTGGCATTGAAGGCATTGTTCTCTATTAAATTGACTGCATAAAGGCTATGAAGTTGATCTCTGGGTTGTTTGAAAACTTCTAAATAGCCTAGCTCTCTCATATGCATGTGCATGTTGATGTTTATGGAATTGGTCTGGGATGGGCTTGGAGTTCCTGTACTACTTGTTCCTTTTAAGAATGCCTTGTACTTGCATGGCTTAGATTCATGTTCTTTGGTTTTGAGGGTTTTATAGATTTCCATTTAAAGAATCTATGGTTATGCATATTCATGTTATTCCATTGTTCTAGTTAACTATGATGGTTGTATACAAACTCTTGAGTCATCCAGATGTGCAGTGGATATGGGTGTGCATGGGTGTTTTATAAACACGGTGGTTTTACAGGTTTTGCACGATCAAGAAAAACTTTTTTTTTTGTTGAGCTGTTGGTAAAAACTATTTTCTAAACCCTGGCAGTTTGGGGTGTGGTTGGATGAGATAGTTGTAATTCTACATGTAAGTGTTTATTGCTAGTTTCCTAGATTATGGTGCTTGAGTTGTGGACTTGATTGGAAAATCGGATTTGGTTTTGATCTAGTGTTTGAGTCAAATTGTCTACATTGTTGCTCCCTTTGAAATCTCAATTTTGAATTTTCCATTGTGATGATGGGTTTACGCTTTTTTTGTGATTGATCTTCGAGTTATGTGGTTGGCGGATTAGCTACCCATTGGCTACAGTGAGATAACTCAAAAGTGGACTGTCTATATCCATGAGGTTGATTCAATGTTAGTGTAGATCTATTAGTTGGCCTTTTTGTGGTCACCTGTGCATTGGAATGGTTGCTTCTAGATGAGAGGAAGGATTGCATTAAGTACCTAAATAGTCAGCTATAGGGATTTGTAGCATGTGTATCATGATGTCATGGAGAGCTTGATACACATTTTAGTGTAAGCTTTTGACAATGATGGTGTGGTCTGGTTGGTTGGAGATCTTGGTGCTACTTGGTATTGTTGTTAGATGGACATGTTATTGAGTGGACCTAAAGGATTTTTCAGATTAGTAGATGTTTGGTCATGATGCTTGGAGATATCGAGTGTCATGGTTTAGTGGGAGCTTTATCAATTACTATGGATTCATCACTAGGTGATGGATGGTCTTCTCTAGTGTTTCATATGTTACTAGGAGGAGCTCTTAGATCATGTTGTTGTAGAAGGGTTCTTTCGCATTTGCATGGAAACTATTTGAAGATGTGTAACATCTCAGAACCATGGAGGATTCTTGGAGTCTTTGGGTTAAGGTGTTGTTGGTGCTTGATAGGTGATGTTGGTTTTGAGTTTGTTTACTTTATTTCATGGTATACTCTTACTTCTGCACTGGAGTTTTGACATTTTTCATTACACTTGAGACCATGGTATGTTCACTTTGAGCATGATATCTCCCAAGGGGGGTGGTAAGATCATGATGTCATGATAATTTCCTAATTTAGATGATTGAAGCTTTGACAGTGGTCTGGTAATTCTTTGTGTATTGGGTGCCTTGATCATTTTCCTAATACATCATGGTAGTGCATTGATGCATTTCGAGTTTAGCATGAGATGATTGGTTGCAAGTGTTCATGGATACATGGAGAACAAGGTGAGGCTGAAATTATTTTGAGAAAGGTGTTGATTACAATTGAAAATCCAAGTAGCCTTCACCTTAGTTAGACACATGAGTTCAACAAAGACCAATGAGGAGATTGCTCTTGGAGAAGTCATGATGACTTGGTTATCCTGGAGGAGCATTCTCTTTCCCACTCTTGGTTTGCTCAGTAGTGAAGTCTAATTTGACAGGTATTTTCCCATTATATCTTTCAGATGTTTCTCATGCTTACTTTCATGATATGGATCTTGAATTGTTGTTTAAATGGTTCTGGAGGATTCATAGTGGAAGGTTGACAACATGGTTTATCTACTTGAGCTTTTATGTGATATCATTTTATGATGAGAACTGGTAGGAGATAGTTATATGGGTTGATTTCTTGAAATCATGGGAAATGAAGTAGTTTGATCTTCTTTGCGAGGCTTACATCCATGTTTATTACATGTTACATTTGTTAAGTTTGATCTTGGTGATTGAACGATTAGGTTTTGTTATGGCTTTTCCTTTAGGGTGTAAGGGAGATCATACTTGTCACAATTGGCTTTTAGAGGTGTATGTAGGAGGATGTTCTATAGGTATATGTTGTGCAGAGTTTATCTCTTTGGTCTCGGTTGTCTTCTTAGAATTTTGACTTCATTTTTACATTGGTTTTAGGTTTGGTCATAGCTATAGTGATCACTAGCTTGTGGTCATGTGTTTTCACTCATGTTCTTGGGTGATGACATGGAGGTTCTTAATATTTTTCCTTTGTTGGGTGTGGAGAACTTGGAAGAGCTCTAGAAGACTATTGAGAGAAATGATTCTTTTAGTAGCTGGTTGAAGGTTGTGAATATCATTGTGGATATTTCCTTATTACTACATGGTTAAATTTTCTATGTGTTGTTATTGGTAGACTTGGTATGCCTTATTTTTCCATATTCATTACCCGTACAATGGGAGTTCCTGGATGTGTTTCTTCTTCTTCGATTGGTTGGCACATGGAGCTTGTATTTGCTGCTAATAGGTTGGTTATGGAGTGGCATGATTTTGTTGATGTTGATACTTTGGAGGTATGTGTGATTGGATGAATTAGCACTTGTTGTGGGTGTTATTTTCAGCTGCATGGGTTAATCAATTGGATGGGAGCATCCAGTTTTCTAGTTGTTATTCTAGATGATGTTCTATCTTGTTTCTAGAGAATGACTTCACAGTTGTGTTCTATTTGAGGCTTTGAAGTTGATATTGCTTCTATATAGCATGTGAGCATAGTGAAGTGATGGAAACATGTTATAGTATTTGCTATTAATAGTTGGATCTGGTGTTTTTGTTCTATAGATTGGTGCATATATGCCTTGGCTCATTTCTTGTCCTATAGTGGATGGATGAAACTGTTGCCTGAGTTGGTGGACATCTTGGATGTTGGTGCAAGTGTCTTGGTTGGATCATGAGACCACTGATTCAAGACTCTTATTATTGCATGAATGGCTATAGTACAGTGACTTAGAAGGTTGGAAGGAGGTTTAGTGAGTTCTTTGTTAAGTGGGAGATTATTGAGAATGTGTGTCTCAAACTCACTAGTGAAACCCTAGTCTTCTTGCTCAGACTTCTAAAAGTGTTGGATTATGCTTGTACCATTGTACTGGTGGATGTTTGTAAGAGAGGAATGGTAGCGCAATATACTACCATACTGTAGGAGCTTTCTAGCTGAGGGGTATGTGTAGGATCATCATGGAAAAAATAGGCCCTTAAGTGGCAAAAAATTCAGAAAAATCAGAGTTAGGCAGCTTGATGTAAAAATTCGAATAAGTTATCTGTATTATTTCAAAAATATGTAAGAATAAAATTTGTAGCAAATTGAATGTAGTTTCTAAACTACTAGGTTTATTTTTATTTTTTAAAATCTATTTGGTGAAAATTTGAAATTTCAATATACTAGTACTTAAATTTCAGGGAAAAAATAAGAAGTAGGTGTTTATCTTACCACCCTAACCACAATAAAATGATAATATTTTTAAATAATATTTTAGATATAAGTAGAGGACTCATGTCTTGATCTGATGCATATTTTTTTGTAATTTTTTCCCAAGCAAAAAATTAATTATGATTTTTTTATTACAATTTTAAAAAAATAAAAAACTTGTATGTCTAACCACCTTAACTTGGTCAAAACTTCATGAAATTCAATTCTTTTTCTTTAATCCTATAGTATGTGAAGCATAAAATGTGATGCATATTTCAAATTAAAAAAATATGATACCATTTGAAAGCTATAGATGTTTTTCAATCGGCCTATCAATTAAGACTTTAGTTGTAATTCAAATAGAAAATAAATAATAATTATTTATTAAATTCAAAGTAAAGCATAATTTATATTGGTGGAAAGCGGAGAGTCTCCTTTAAAAACCCTTTTTGTTTCATCAATATTGGGTCAGAAAAAGTTGTCAGCCACATACTCTACAAAAACCCATCATATCACAACTTTTTTTCCCATCATGATCCTGCACATACCCTAAGGTGCAGTAGTGCAATGTATACCGCCATACCACAAAATCCTATCAAATTTCTGATGGTAATGTGGTACACCACCATACCACAGGGGTATCCTAGATGGCTTGCAGTAGCACGGTGGATACCGCCATACCGTGGGTGTCTTTACACTGGGTTACAGTGGCACTATTACTACCATACTACAGGAGCTTGCTGGATGGTTAGTGGTGGTGTGGTTACCACCATACCATAGGAGCTCGCTAGATGGTTATCAGTGGCACAGTTATTGCCATACTGCTGGAGCTCACCGGATGGGTTGTGGTAGTGTAGTGTTGTTACCGTTGACCCATAGGGTCTATAGATGGTCCCTGCGGAAGAGCAATGGTCTGGTAGAATGTTAAACTGTAGTCCTGTGAAGGCTTGTAATATGGCTTGCAATATAGTGGTTAAGCTTGGAAACAATAGGTAGATATGGAGTAATGTGATGGTCAAAGAACGATGAATGAGTGACGTGCTGACACATGGCATGGAGTCATTTGTTGATTTCACATTGTTGTTGTGAATCAATGATTCATTGGACCAACATTTGAAAATTGAGGTCGATAGCTATATTTACCTGATAACGATGTAACTACCTATTAGCCAATTGCTTGGTAAATCGGTACTCTGACATAGAGTTGTTTTATTCAACCTAAAGGAATGCAAAATGAATGTTGTATTTATATGATGATTCTAAAAAAATTCAGAAGGTGAGAGAGAGTGAAGAATGTGAAGGTTGGGATGGCTGTGGGCTAGCCATGAGGCTAGCTGGTGAGGCCAAGAGGCTGATTAGAGGAGATGGATCTGCACTGTATGTTTTTTGAGATTATTGTAACAGAGTGAGGATCTTGATCTATTATGTTGTCAGATATTTCTCCAAGATGAACAAGATGTAGCTTTGTAAAGGATTAGAGCATGATATTGTATTTGTAACTGTTTCTTGTTGCATGAATAATACAATGGTAATCTAGGCTTTTGGAGTGTGGGGTTTCTTTACCCGAAAGGGTTTTCCCCATGTAAATTTGTGTGTCTTTCATGTTGGTTGGTTCTATAATTTGAATCAGTGCATAAGTGTTGAATCTAGTTAAGTTTGCATGTGATTTTCTTAGAAGATAATGAGGGAAATCAATTGTGCCATTTTTCACTTTATGGCATAATAGTATGTGTCTTTGAAGTAATTAGAAGGAATTAAAATCACCAAAGGCAGTACAATTCTTAGATGTTTCATTCTAAGATGACCTGATTTTCCCTACAAACCATCCAACTAACAAAATATAGATTGAATCCATCTCTCATCAAATCTCACTATTGATAACCCTTCTTGTAAACCTACAAATCCACCATCCATAACCATTTTCAAGGATCTTGAATTTACATATAACATTATGTTATTCATGCAAGTACCACATCTCTACCATTCAAAGAAAATACACTTTCACAAAGTGCAACAAGAATTGAATTTCATAAAAAAATAGTTTATAAGTTTTATGATTTGGATTCTTACTCTAACTAAATTGTCCATTTTAAATATTTCATTTTGATCTATATCTAGTGTTGATAGAAATAAAAAAATAATCCCACTTAAAATATCCTTATCCTTGTTCAAAGTTTAGGTTCCATACCCCCTTATTGAGTATCTTTCTAGATGATGTCTAGTTATTTTATAACTTCTTTCTTTCTCATAAATATATTCCCAAATGATTTTTTTCATTTTTTGATGTTCCCCTTAAAATTTTTGAGTTTTTTTAATATATGTAATACATCACTAAACCATTGACATTTATATTCCACCATTCCTCAATCTGTATCCTAAGGTTAAGATGTTGATTCCACATCTCCTCAAAATTGAAAGGAAAGTATTTATTTCTTTTGAATTGTTCCACATGGAAAATAATTGAGAAATGGTCTCAAAAAAAGCTAGTTAAGACCAACAAGGGGAAATAGTAATTAGACAACCAATCAATAGATTTCAACGAGCAATCCAAACTTTAGGTAAATAAGAGTTAAAACAATGCATGCATTAGATCAAGTAAAATCGGCTCCCCTAAAGTTTCAAATTTAAGTACAAAAATAAATAATAAAATAAAATAAGTCCTTTATTATTTTCATAAACATTTGGATCCACACTCTTTTAATTCTCCCTAAGAATGATATAAAGATCTCTCATCATAGGCCATGTTTTACTAGAGTGAATCCTGCAAAAAAAATTAGGATTATTACATAGTTTCCTTCTCACTACCCTAACATTAGGAGAATAAAGTCATTGTGTATTTTACTAAACATTGGAAGAAAGGAGAAATTATTCTCTCAGGAAGGAAGGTTAAGGTGGACGAGGAGCTCATTGGGGAAATCACTGGTCTCTCGACCGAGGGGGTGAAGTTCTATCATGATAGAAAGTTTTCGGATGAAGTTGTTCTCACATTCCCCAAAACCGATAAGGAGAGGAAGGAACTAGAAAAATTTTCTACCAGTTACTTTGATGCTAGGATGGTCAAGAAGGTGTGGAGGTAGGTGCTCATAATTCTCATGGAATACATTACTCTAGATGGCAGATTTACCAGAGTTTATAGGTACCACTTTTCCCTCCTCAATCATTTTTGGCATAAGGTAAGGGTTTCCTTTCCCCACTATCTGCTCTATTCCTTAAATAATAGTATTGAGGAACATAGAAAGAGTCCTAGGAGGAATCTGATCCTACATACTAGTATTATTAGGCTTATTCATGAGCACTTTAAAAACATGTCAGCTCTGTCTAACCCCTTAACTGCTTCGGCCTCAGATGGAGATGATACTGAGACTAGCTCATCAGAGGATAATGAAGATGTTGATACAGAGTGGAAAGGGGAAGAATCTCCCTCCCCCAAAAAGAAAAATAAGAAAACCCCTCAGAAAATCCCCTCGAACAAAAAATTTTGCACTACAAAAACCCCCTAGGGCACTTCTCAAGAGGCGAAAAGAAGAAAGGACCCCCTATGAATAAGTTGGTTTCTTATTTGGAGGATTCTCAGGAGGATAACTATGATGAACATAATCCTACTGAGGACTCTTATACCTATTACCTAGCCACTGATAGAGAGAACATGCCCAAATTCCCCAGAGACCTCAATCATAATGACCACTACTTCAAGCTGGACCAGGAATTTCCTGATGATAATATGGCTATTGCCAGAAATGGGGCTGTTGACTACATCAAAATCATAAAATGGGTTTTTCATGAGATTAAGGATCTCAATTTTAAAAAAAGGGCTCTCACTAGCAAGATGGATGAATTTGAAGCTAAAGGAATTTTCTAGAATACTGTTGGTGTTTTGTGGACTATGGAAGAGAAGAGGGATTTGGCTGAGCACCTTCAAAGAAATGTTGAGTTTATGGAAAAAATGAAGAAGGATAATGAGAACAAGGTCAAGCATCTTGAAAGGGAAACTGGAAAAATTAGGGATACTATGAAAACCGTTATGGAGCACAACCACAAGTTGTCAAATAAAGTGCTACTACCTTGAGTGCAATGGTGGAGAAGATGGAAAATACTAATCATGGATCACTATTTGTGGACCTAGAAGCTGACAAAGATAAAGGTAAGAAGGAGGATTCTAGCCCCTCGAAAAGGACTAGAGAAAACCTGAAAAGAAAAATAGACTCTTCACCTCAGGAGATCCAGGACCTAAAGAAGGTAACTCAGGAGATTTGCAACCTTGAAGCTAAGGTTGTTGAAACTTTGAAGTCTTTAGGTTAGTTTAGGCTATGTTGGATGTTGGTTCTTGGTTCATGGCTGTTGTCCTTTCTACTTTTTTCTTTGTCACAACCTTCCTTTTGTTGGGTAATATGATGGTTTATTTTTCATTTTCTTGTAAACTCTATGGTTTCGGGTCCCTATAAAACCCATTTTTCCCTTTATCAAAAACATTAGGAGCATAAGTATTCATAGTTATTCAAGATATATTATTTCTTAGGTTATTAAAATCAACATCAATATGATGCTACTCCTCCATCAAAGCCAATCCAACCACAATATTTAGGTTATGTAAAGTAGAAATTCCACCTAAAGCCTTAGTAGCACTAACACCATGAAAATCATAGTGTTTGAAAATATTTCTTGTAAATTTCAAGACTTTCTCCATGTTCATATTTGTATCCAAAATTAGTAACATATCAATTTTATGCTCCCAAATAAGATTAGTCAAAAGATCCTATTTGCAAGGGTTATTTATCAATTTGAAGTTCCAAGGCAATATTTTTATTTCTTAGAATTATGGGTTCTCTTAGAGCACATGTCCACAAGAATCTATTGAACCCAATTGTCAATAACTTTATTAATCTTTCTATCTCTAGCATATTTTGTGTTCATTTTCTTGAGCTATTAGATTCATTACAATAATCTACTGCTATTTTATTCTTAGTCATCACTCTAAACTAAGAGACCTCTTAAATTTTATTTCTAGAAGAAGTGGCTAGAAACTTACTTTTTCTTTGGCCAATAATAGCACACTATATTTCTAATAACCCAATTGGGAAAAGGTTTGGGTGATCTCATACAATTTATTAATAGTTTCCTTTCTAGGATATGTATCTTTTATGAGTGAAATACCAACTTCATCCCCGATATCACTTTTTGAAAGATGTTGGATACTCTCTCCTAACACCTTTAGGTAAAACATGTTTATGATTCCAAAAATTTCATATTGGCTTCCACCAAGCTACCATACACATGTTGAAATAATTTCTTAAGACCCTATATCAAACTAGTCACCTTAATCCTCACATCAATGCTTCCACCATCTTAGGATCAAATAGGAGCCTTATTATAAGGGTCATAGAATATAAGTTCATTTCTTTTTGAAGAATCCTCATTTTTATTAGGATCAACTTCATAAACAATATCATCAAAGAGCCCCTTTATTTTTAATCCCTTAAAACCCTATCTATTATTAAACCTTTTCAATATTTCTATTTGTAGAATAGGTCATTATTTTTCCAAACTCCCCATATTTTTACATTTGAATCATGAAAAAGAAGAGGATTCAAATCCCAAAGATTTCTTACAAACCCCCAACTTATATTTAATAGAGAATTGAGAGGGAAGAATTGTATCTTGCCTAATGTACACACAAAATCTTACAAAGACAAGTGTGATTCTCAAAATATTCATGGATTCAATTGTTAATAACTAACCAAAGGCACTAGGAATCCCCTTGAAATTCTCCCCATCCTCAAAATCCATAAGAAGACTAGGAATTCTAACACAAACCAAGGTGATGTTAAAGGAGTTCATCTCCAAATTAAATCTATCATTCCAGTTTTTCAAAGCAAAAGGTGACTTATTGAGAAACCATGGCCCCATTGGATGTTGTGATTGTGTCATTTATATGTGGTTGTCATTGATGTCAACACTATTAGAATTTGATGTATTGAATGTTGTATATGTCAAGGATATTGAGAAAATTGTTAAAAGAGAGAGTTTGAGGTTGCTAGTGGAACTATGAAGATCATAAAGGTGTCTTGTTTTGTACGTTGAAGATAAGTTGTTGTGGATTAAAGGGTTTTCTGTTGAGAGTATCTAGTTCATTTACCAAAATTTTTAGAGATCTGTGTGAAGATCTGATCACATGTTATGAACAATTCTGTTATGATAGTATTTTTGTGGTCTCTGTCAGTGTTCCTGATTGAATTTTATGTGTTTTTGATAATTTATGTTGCTTTGGATATTTCTATGTTAGTTCTTGTTGCTCGTGGATGCTCCTAGATCACTCTCTGTTCTTTTTGTATGTCTAATTTGATCAGTGTGCTCATGGTTGAAAATTTTTCTTGGTATGTTCATTTTTTTTGTTCTTGGCTAACATGGTGGTTGTAGCATGGGTATGTGCAGGGTCATGATGGGCCAAAAAGTTGCAATATGATGGGTATGTGGCTGATGAATTTTTTTTTACCCAAAATTGATGAAATCAAAAGGATTTTTAAAGGAGATTCTTAGCTTTCCACCAATATATATTATGTTTTACTTTGAATTTAATAAGTAATTATTATTCATTTTCTACTCAAATTACGACTAAAGTCCTAAATGATAGACTGTTGAAAAACATCTATAGCTTTCAAATGGTATCACATTTTTTGAATCTAAAACATGCGTCACATTCTATGATTCACATAATATAGGATTAAAAAAAGAAAATTTGAATTTCATGAAGTTTTGGCCAAGTTAAGGTGGTCAGACATACGATTTTTTATATTTTTTAAAAGTTCTAATAAAAAAATAATAATTAATTATTTACTTGGAAAAAAATTATAAAAAAATATGCATCACATCGGGACATGAGTCCTCTACTTATATCTAAAATATTATAAAAAATATTATCATTTTATTGTGGTTAGGGTGGTCAGACAGACACCTATTTCTTATTTTTTCCCTGAAATTTAAGTACTACTCATTGAAATTTCAAATTTTCACCAAATAGATTTTTTTTTTAAAACAAACCTAGTAGTTTAGAAACTACATTCAATTTGCTAAAAATTATATTATTACATATTTTTGAAATCATATAGATAACTTATTCAAATTTTTACATCAAGTTGCCTAACTCTGATTTTTCTGGTTCTTTTACCACTTAAGGGCCTATTTTTTCCATGATGATCCTGCACATACCTGCATGTTGTGGATCCTTGGAGATTTAATTTTGAATGTTTTTCATGCTTGAGGATATTGTTTTGGGTCGCATCATGGTTTTGGCTGATGATGTTTGATCCACATTGAAAATTTATTTGTAAATTTGGACTGACATTTAAAATATTTTTTATATTTCTGGCCGACTAAGTTGTTGACGTAATTTCATGTTTCGGATATATAAGAGAAATGTTTTGAGAAAAGTTAGTGTGTACATAAGAGCGAATGTATGCCAAAGAAAATGAAGATGTGTGAATAGTGTTCTAATCATTCGATTACATAGCAGAGTAAGAAGAAGGTTTTATGTGCTTAACTAGAACTATAATCAGGCTTGTGTAGGAGCTATTTTCTTAGTTCATACTTTGTGGATCTAATCCATATTGTTGTGTATTTTTGGGTGGTGATCCCTCTTGCAATTGAGCAGTGAGGTCTAGGCAGTGTGCCTGAATGCATGTGCATTCCCATTATTTCTCATTATACTTTTAATAGGGTATAAGATTGTGGACTATCATCCACCATGGTTTTTCCCCTAACAGGGTTTCCACATAAAAATATTGGTGTTCTCTATGTTTCTGATGTGTTGTTTGTTCATGGTTTATTGTTCATTCATCAGATCTGAGATTAAGTTAAGTAAAGTTTGAAAATTTTTAAATATTCTATGACAACTGATTCAGCCCCCCTCTTAGTTGTCTATCCTTTTTTTTCCAACAATTAGTATTAGAGCAGGTTCCTCTAAAGAAGTTTAAAGGCTTGAGGTGATTTGAGATGGAATCATACAAGAAGGATAGTCCTAGATTTGATGGAACAAACTACTCATTGTGGAAAGCTAGGATGGAGTGTCATTTTAAGTGTATTGGTGAACCCTTCTGGAAAATTACAAAGAATAGATATGTTATGCCTTGGAGTGGTCCTTCCACTGTTGATGAGATTAAAGAGGATGAGAATAATGTTCAAGCTATGGAAGCTTTGCTGAGTGCTCTAACAGATTTAGAAATGAAAAATGTGTTAGGTCTGAAGATAGCTCATGAGATGTGGATGAAGCTGGAAACTTTGTATGAAGGAGATGCACATGTGAAGATGGCTAAGCTACAGAGTTTGAAAGGCAAGTATGAAAATTTGAAGATGGGTGAAGATGAAAATATTTCTTCTTTTATGCATAGAGTAAATGAACTAGTGATGGGTATTAGATGTGTTGGTGGTATCCTGGATGAGGAAGACATTGTGGCTATGGTGCTTAGATCATTGCCTCCTTCCTACAAAGAAAAGGCTCATGTTATTGAAGAAACTAGATCCTTGACTAATGTGATAAGGGATACACTAATTGGTAAACTTGTTGCCTTTGAGTTGAGCGGATTTGGTGATTCTATTTCTAAGACTGAAACTACATTCAAGGCTACTATATCTAGAAGAAGCAAGCAAAGATATGATTTGGGAGAGAGTTCTAGAAAGGCATTGAAGTATGAGGAAGAAATGAAACAACTTGAAGATGAAGAAAGAAAAGTAGAAGAGTTGGAAGCACTGATTGTGAAGAAAGAAGGTAGAGGACAAGGTAAGTATAAAGGAAAGTTGTCTATCAAATGTTTTTCTTGCAATAAAATAGGTCATTTTACATCAAGGTGTCCTAAAAGCGTCCCTAGATCTAAGCCTTAAAAATCTATATTCCAAAAGAAATGTTACTTTGCTGAAGAAGGAGTGACTAATGATGAGTTAGATAGAGATAATGGAAAGAAGATGATTGGGTTCTCATTGCTATCAAGGAAAATAGTCCTATGGCTACTGAATTTGCTAAAGTTTAGAAAGCTCTTGTAGCCTGAATTGAAGAAAAGGATGAGTGGGTCATTGACAGTGGATGCTCACATCATATTACTGGTGACAAAAGCAAATTTGTAATTCTAGAGAAGTATGATGGGGGGGTTGTAAGATTTGGAGATAACAATGTTTGTGTGATTCATGACAAAGGATCTATTTGTCTTGGTGGTAAGCATAACATTGATGATGTTCTTGATGTTGAAGGCTTGAAGCACAACCTATTGAGTGTTGGATAGATGGTGGACAATGGTTATGGTCTTTAGTTCAAAGATGGAAGATGTAGGATATTTTGAAGCTCTTGAAATGTAATTACTTCAGGTAAACAAACAAAACATAATATTTTTCACCTGGATGCTACTAGTGAAAGTTGTTTAATTGCTCAAGTAAATGAAAGCTAGTTGTGGCATAGAAGGTTGTGTCATGTGAATTTTGATAACATTGTCAAAATAAGTTCCACTCAAGCAGTAAGAGATCTACCTAAGCTAGTGAAGCCTGCTAGCACAATTTGCAAGTAGTGTCAGATGGGAAAATAGACTAGAGTTTCATTTTGGAGCAAACAACATCATTCAAATGGATTACTAGATCTTGTGCTTACTGATCTATGTGGTCCTTCTAGATTCAGAAGTATCCATGGCGGAAGGTACTTTATGTTGCTTATTGATGATTACTCTAAAATGATATGGGTTGCTTTCTTAAGAGAAAAATGTGAAGCATTAGAAAAGTTCAAAAGTTTCAAAGCCATGGCAGAGAATGAGAAAGGTATGAAAATAAAATGCTTAAGGTAAGACAAAGGTGGTGAGTTCACCTCTAGGGATTTTAATTCTTTCTTTGAAGAGCATGGAATCAGAAGACAGTTATCTGCTCCTTGAACCCCTCAACAGAATGGTGTTGTAGAGAGGAAGAACATAACAATTCTAGATGTTGCTAGAACAATGATGATTGAAGGAAATGTGCCTCAAATCTATTGGAATGAAGTTGTAAGCACTGTTGTGTACACATTAAACCAAATAAATGGTAATGGTAATTTGGGTAAGACTCCTTTTGAACTATGGTTTGGTTATAAGCCTATTGTTAAGTATTTCAAGATCTTTGGAAGCAATTGTTATATCAAGAGTGATGATGATATAGGCAAGTTTTATGCAAGAATTGAGGAAGGAATCTTTCTAGGTTACTCTACTAGAAGCAAGGTCTATTGGTGCTGTAACAGAAGACTGAGAAAAATGGTTGAGAGTGCAAATGTCAGAGTTGATGAGGATTCTACTAAATCATCCATATATTGTGGATATGATTTAGATGAAGACAATACAAACAAAGGGATGAATTTTCAAACGCAAAATCAACTTCAAATTGTACCATATGTTCCATTTGTTCTTGTAAATTAAGGTAGTTAGGAAGCAGAGACAAGTGCAAGTGCAAAAGAATGCACAAAAGAATCAAAAGTTTGAGAGAACCTAAAACTCTAAGGTATGTAAAGCTAAATCATTCTAAAAATATAATTATAGGAGAAAAGAATAAAGGTGTGCAAACTAGAAGAAAGATTGCAGAAGAGTATTACCTGATATCCAATATTGAACCTAAAGATACCAATGAAGCTTGCAATGATGAAAATTGGATGGAAGCTATGAAGGAAGAATTAATGCAGATTAAAAATAATAATACATGGGTACTTGTTCTTGGACCTAAAGATAAAAATGTGATTGGTACTAAATAGGTCTTTCAAAATAAGTTGAATGAAGAAGGTGAAGTGGTCCGAAATAAAGAAAGACTAGTATGTAAAGGGTATTCACAAATGGAAGGTATTGACTTTGAAGAAATTTTTTCTCTTGTTGCCAGAATTGAAGCTATAAGGTTATTTCTTGCTTCTGCTACATATAAGTACTATAAAGTATATCAAATGGATGCAAAGTCAACTTTTTTGAATGGTGAGCTAGAAGAAGAAATATACATTGAATAGCCAGATGGATTTCAAATGATTGATAAGGAAAACATGGTTTTCCGATTGAAGAAAGCTCTATATGAACTCAAGCAAGCCCCCATAGCCTGGTATGCTAGACTAGATAAATACTTATTAAAGCTTGGATTCAATAAAGGTACTACTGACAACAACTTGTATTTCGAATTGGATAATGACAAATAGTTAATTATTGAGGTCTTTATTGATGACATTATTTTTGGAGGAGATGATAATCTATGTATGAAGTTTGCTGATGAAATGAAGAATGAATTTGAGATGAGTATGATTGGAGAGATGAAGTTCTTTTTGGGATCGCAACTTACTCGGTTAGACAAGAGGATCTTCATATCTCAATCCAAATATGTGAGAGAGCTGCTGAAGAAGTTTGGTATGGAAGAATCAAAACTTGTTGGTACCCACATGGTAACCAAATGCAAATTAACACAGAATGATGACTCTCCTAAGGAAAATCAAACAAGATATAGGTCAATGGTTGGTGTATTTATCTACTTAACTTAGACAAGACCAGAAATTATGAATGGTGTATGTACGGTTGCTAGATTTTAGGCTGATCCAAAAGAGTCTCATGTGACTGATGTAAAGAGAATATTCAGATATCTGAAAGGAACAGTTGATTTTGGACTTTGGTATCCTAATGATGTTAATCTTTCTTTGAATGCATGTACTAATGTGGATTGGGAAGGAGATGTAGATGAGAGGAAGAGTACTAGTGTTGGTGCCTTCTTCGTATGGAAGAAGCTAGTGTCTTGGTTGAGTAAAAAGCAGAATTCCATTTCTCTATCTACTATTGAGGCAGAGTATATTGCTGCTGCAAACAACTGTACTCAAGTGATGTGGATGAAACAGATGTTGAAAGATATTAGAGAAGTATATGATGAACTTATTGCCATATACTATGATAACCAAGTGCAATAAACATATCGAAGAAAATAGTGCTACACTCTAAGACCAAGCATATATCAATCAAGTTTCACTTCTTGAGGGAAAAAGTAAGTGAGAAAGAAGTCAAACTAGAGTATGTGCCTACCAAAAAATAGATTGCAGACATTTTGACTAAGTTGTTGCCGAAGGATACTTTTGAGTATCTCAGAGGGATGCAAGGGGTGATTACCCCTTCTGATATAAACTAAAGATGCATTTTCTTGCATCAATTTGTGTGCTTCATAGATATTTCCTAATCCAGATTGATGTTTCTGTGGTTGCTACTCAAGGGGAGTAGTCAAATATGCATATATGTGGTTCAGAACTTGTATGTGGAAAGATAATGCTTATCTTTTTCATTGATGTCAAAGGGGGAGAAGAGTAATTTCAAAAATTGTTTCTTCCTTGGAATGAAGAGTCATGTGGGGAGATGATCATGCAGAAGAGGTCAAGGAAGAAGAGTTAGAATCTAAGGAGGATTAAGTGTTGATTAAGAATTTGGTTGATGGTGTTTTTCACATCATGTGTTGCCATGAATGCCAAAGGGGGAGATTGTTGGATGTTTTGATTGTGTTGCTGATATGTTTTTTTCATTGATGTCAACACTATTAGTATTTGATGTATTGAAGGTTGTATATGTTGAGGATATTGAGAAAATTGTTAAAAGAGAGAATTCTAGGTTGCCAATGGAACTGTGAAGGTCATGAAGGTGTCTTGTTTTATACGTTGAAGATAAGTTGTTGTGGATTAAATGGTTTTCTGCTGAGAGTATCTAGTTCATCTACCAAAAGTTTCAGAAGTCCGTGTGAAGATCTGATTGTGCTATGAACAATTGTTTTCTTACATATTTTTGTTTTGTGGTCTCTCTCAGTGTTCCTAATTGAATTTTATGTGTTTCTGATAATTTATGTTGCTGCAGATATTTCTCTATTAGTTCTTGTTGCTCGTGGATGCTTTTAGATCATTCTCTATTCTTTTTGTACATTTGTGTTGATCAGTGTGGTCATGGTTGAAGATTTTTCTCGGTATGTTCAATTTTTGTGTTCTTGGCTGACATGGTGGTTGTAGCATGTTGTGGATCCTTGGAGATTTAATTTTGAATGTTTGGCATGCTCGAGGATATTGTTTTGGGCCGCATCATGGTTTTGGCCGATGGTGTTTGATCCACATTGAAAATTTATTTGTAAATTTGGGTCGACATTGAAAATATGTTTTATATTTCTGGCCAACTAAGTTGTTGATGTAATTTCATGTTGCGGATATATAAGAGCGATTGTTTGAATGAATTTAGTGTGTACATAAGAGCAAATTTATGCTAGAGAAAGTGTAGATGTGTGAATAGTGTTCTAATTTGATTGCAAAGCAGAGTAAGAAGTTTCAGCGAAGTGTGAAGAAGGTTTTTTGTGCTTAACTAGAACTATAGTCAGGCTTGTGTAAGAGCTATTTTCTCAGTTCATACTCTATGGATCTAATCCATATTGTTGTGTATTTTTGGGTAGTAATCCCTCTTGTAATTGAGCAGTGAGCTATAGGCAGTGTTCCTAAATGCATGTGCATTCCCATTATTTCTCATTATCTTTTAACAAGGTATAATATTGTGGACTAACATCCACTGTGGTTTCTCCCCTAACAGGGTTTCCACATAAAAATCTTGGTGTTCTTTGTGCTTCTGATGTGTTGTCTGTTCATGGTTTATTGTTCATTCATTAGATCATAGATTAAGTTAAGTAAAGTTTGAAATTTTTTAAATATTATATGACAACTGATTCACCCCCCCTCTTAGTTGTTTGTCTTTGTTTTTCCAACAGGCCCTTCACCTAAGAAATTTTAATATCCTCGTAACTAAAAAAAGAAAAGGAGAAAAAACATTTAGGAATAATAGAAACATCCAAATCAACCTTAGTCCTCCATTTCTTATGATCCCAATACCCAACCAAGTCCATGATACATCTAGGACCCATGAACTAGATGACTAGATACATATCATTTTTTGAAACATTATTATCCACAATAATAGAAATAATGTTAATCTAGAAATCTCTAAAGAAAGGATAAAAACCCACTTAAATCAAAGGTGATGAAATTTTTTCTTTGGTTTTATAGCCTCCTAGACACAAAACAAAAGAAAAAAAGGACATGGGTATGTGCAGGATCATGATGGGCCAAAAAGTGGCAATATGATGGGTATGTGGCTGACAACTAATTTTTTACCCAAAATTTATGAAATGAAAAGGGTTTTTAAAGGAGATTCTCAGATTTACACCAATATAAATTATGCTTTAATTTGAATTTAATAAGTAATTATTATTAATTTTCTATTCAAATTATGACTAAAGTCCTGACTGATAGGCTGATTGAAAAGCATCTATATATTTCAAATGGTATCACATTTTTTGAATCCAAAACATGCATCACATTCTATGCTTCACATACTCTAGGATTAAAAAAATAAAAAATGAATTTCATGAATTTTTGACCAAGTTAAGGTGGTTAGACATATAATTTTTATATTTTTTAAAATGTTGTAATAAAAAATTCATAATTAATTATTACTTGGAAAAAAATTACAAAAAAATATGCATCACATTGGAGAATGAGTCTTCCACTTATATCTAAAATCTTATTAAATAATCTTATTATTTTATTGTGGTTAGGGTGGTCAGACATACACCTACTTATTTTTTTCCTAAAATTTAAGTACCACTGCATTGAAATTTCAAATTTTCACTAAATAGATTTTTTTTTTAAACAAACTTAGTAGTTTAGAAACTACATTCAATTTAATACAAATTCTATTCTTATATATTTTTAAATAATATAAATAACATATTCAAATTTTTACGTCAAGTTTTCTAACTTTGATTTTTTCTAAATTTTTTGCCACTTAAGGGCCTATTTTTTCCATGATGATCCTACACATACCCACATCTTGGAAAGAGGTTCCACTTGAAGCATGGTCTTTTTAAAGATGTTTTTCATATCCCAAGTTAACATCACATAGTTATTTTAGACTAATGACCACCAACAATATATGAGAAACATTGTAACCCAAGATTCTTCCTCTATCCTTTTTCTCAAAAAGGACTGCCATGTGGGGATTAGTACCTTGTGAAATATTTTTCAAATATTCTTCCTAATTATCTAAATCTACACCATCCTTCTCATCCATAGAATTTGTTAATCCAAGAGTCCCCTTTTTCAACTATTATGTAAACAACCCTAAAAACTAACCTCTAGATTATATTAGGTGACAATATTTGAGTTATGGCTAAGGTAAAAATTCCTTATCAATCATCAACATATCTTTTTATTGAATATAATTTTTGCATAACCATATTAGATATATTTATCTATTTATATCTACTTATTCTTTTACAAGATTTCTTATGTAGATTCTTTATCTTTAGTTATTTCTTCCTCTTTTTCATCTTCAACTAATTATTATAGAATGGGTATGTGCAGGATCATGATGGGCCAAAAAGTGGTGATATGATGGGTATTTGTAGGGTATGTGGCTGATGACCTTTTTTTACCAAAAATTAATGAAATGAAAAGGGTTTTTAAAGGAGATTCTTAGCTTTCCACCAATATAAATTATGCTTTATTTTGAATTTAATAAATAATTATTATTCATTTTCTATTTGAATTATGACTAAAGTCCTGATTGATAGGCTGATTGAAAAACATCTATAGATTTCAAACGGTATCACATTTTTTGAATTTGAAACATGTGTCACATTCTATGCTTCATATACTATAGGATTAAAAAAAAATGAATTTCATGAAGTTTTGACCAAGTTAAGGTGGTTAGATGTACGAGTTTTTATATTTTTTAAAAGTTGTATTAAAAAAATCATAATTAATTATTTACTTAGAAAAAAATTACAAAAAAAATGCATCACATCCGGACATGAGTCCTCTACTTATATCTAAAATATTATAAAAAATTATTATCATTTTATTGTGGTTAGGGTGGTCAGACAAACACCTACTTCTTATTTTTCCCTGAAATCTAAGTACTACTACATTGAAATTTCAAATTTTCACCAAATAGATTTTGTTTAAAAAAATAAGCCTAGTATTTTAGAAACTACATTCAATTTTCTACAATTTCTATTCTTACATATTTTTTAAATAATATAGATAACTTATTCAAATTTTTACATCAAGTTTCCTAACTCTGATTTTTCTAAATTTTTTGCCACTTAAGGGCTTGTTTTTTCCATGACTATCCTACACATACCCGAATAGGGCCTTTCACTTTCTATAAATAGGCTATTTATATCCCTCTATAGATGTTAAGGTATATCTCTATTGTTTGTCATAGCAATTTATCTATCTGTTAATCTTTTCAATATATATGGTAGCAATTTCTAACTCTTACTATTGAAATTTGGTTGTTATCATCCTCTCTTCCTTTGTCATAGCTTGTGTATATACCTTTGTTTTCTACCATAGCTAGTTTTGACTAAATTACCTTCAACTTTTCTTTAAGAGTGAGTTATAAAATGTCTTCTTCCTTTTCTTGTTACTCTTGTTTTGATTATTTTTTTCCTTACTTCAACATCCTCTCCTATGTTAATGTGTCTCTAATCATTATATAATTTTAACGAGAATTTTAATCAATTCAAATTATATAGTGTCTAGGTATTATTATGCTTGTTGTAAATTAATATAATATCGCACCACACTTGTGCTTGTAGAGTTTAAAAAAAAATTAGAAATAATTATTTTTTGTTGGGGTAGGTTATAACAGAATGAGGTCCACCATAAATATAACATTTGATATGAGAGGGAACCAAGAAAAGAGTGAATCACTTGCAAAAAATAATATTTGTAGGTTCATATTGAGGTTTATATAATTTATATTTTAGAGATTGGGATGGCTTCAAACTTTCAATATCAATGGTCATGTTGAGACACATTATATCTAAGCATGTGATCTTTATATTTTATAGAGTGTATTTTAGGTTTATTCCTATAGTTATATTTGGTGTCTAGCAATTACATTTTCCATCTTTTATGCAACATTAGTTTGAATATGATTTTTTTTAACAAAATCCTTTGAGATTACATTAACTATTATATTCATCCATATTATGTATAATTAAGTGAATTAAATATTATTTAAATTTATTTTGTGATAGGTGAAAGCTTTTATTTTATCCAATGTGAAATGTTTAATTTATATTCCTTCATTTTTTATATATGACTATAACTATTCTTCTAATTTACATGACTAGTGGTAGCATTAAGAAATGAATTTTCAAAATAAGATGATGTGAACCATCTTAATTGTATGCATACTTCTCAAACACAATGTACAATATTCATTAAATTTTTAAATTACACAATTTCATGGTGTAAAGAAAATATTTTTCTTCTCAAGATTTTCAATTTCTTTTCTAAGTGTAAAATTAATGAAAACTTTTAGGTGTAATTGAGTCAAAATGTTGGTGTAAACCACCAAGCACAAGATCACCATATATAACAAAAAAAACCTTCACGAACAAAGAGAAGAAATATGATATTTCACCAAAAGTGAATGAAAATAGTAAAATACATAATGTACAACCTTTTAAAGGCATGACAAAAGCAATGAGTGTAAAACTACCTGATATGGGAAAAAACCACCCGAATTATTAACCCTGAGATAAAATTAATACTACAATAACACCCCCTTAAGTGGACACTTAGAGAGAATTATTATGAAAAATGAAATAAAAGATGGGTCTTGGATACACAACCATGTTAGGTACGCATTTACAACTATTATGCAATGCAATCTCTCACAAACAGAGAAAAAGAGAAAAACCTTGTGGGAGAAAACTCCTCTCCAAAAGAAAGAAAAAAAATGAAAAAGTGAAAGCTTGAAAAGTGGAAGGAGGAGGACTTCACAAGACCCCTAAGGATAACTCTTGTCACTAATCTTAGTGAGATACAAAAGGAGATAGACTATGTACCTGTTGCCCCCATAGAAAATGTTGAAGATCCCCCCATGATGTAGAAACTCTTGTGTTGATCTTGAAAGTATAGAGAATATCCTATGTTTGCAAATAACATGCCTCCCTTTAGGGAGAAACAACCACTAATACAAGAGAAAATACAACTCTGAAACAAGAGAAGGGAGAGGATGAATCAACATTGGGGATGCCTCTGAAAATTATCCAAGTGCCTCCACGTAACCAAACGCCACATAATGATCAAGTGCAACCTCAACTAAAGAAGGTGAATCAACAAGACCATGTGGAAAATCTAAAGCAGCAATCTCCAAAGATATAGATGGTGTGACAACAGTGCAAATACTATCATAAAAAAGAAGGGTATACCCTAAAAAGCATCATCCACATTAGAAATATGAGATTCACAAAATAACTTTGCAAGACCTATCAAGTGGCTATCCCACAAAGCAAGATCTAAAGGATAAAAAACATCATGTTGTGTTGAAGAACCAACCTCTAAAGCAACAAGAGATGAATCAACATAGGCTTGAAGAACTCCAAAGTTCAAATGACCAATCTCTCTTAAGGAATTGCTATCAACACTAACAAGAGAGGTGCAAGGTTCATAATCATCATCATCAACAAAAAAAGAAAAGGCATAGAGATGAGACTCATGATTAGCTTCAGTAGCAACAATGACTTTTCCAATATCAACCTCTCTGATGAAAATAGAATCTATAGTGAAGTCTACAGTCTTAGGTACCTCACCATGACTAATCTGATAGGCAGATAGTATATTTGTGTACAAACAAGGAATACACAGTACATCTCTAAAACAACCATCACCAATCTCAGCATTTCCTACCCTTGCAACATCCAAAAGTTTACTATCTTTCAACAAAATATTGGAAGTATCAGTAGGATGAAAACCAAAAAAGGATAGGGAGTAAAACCCATGTGGTGAGATGCTCCTCAATCTAAAAACCATATATCATGACCAAAATGAATTGTAGAAGTTACCAATGCATGTCCTTTACCCATGTAGAGTTTATCTTCTTTACCACTTGCAAATCCTTCATCCCTAACTATGTAGGTCTGGATGATGATGCAAAGGCAATAGAAGGAGTCATGAATGGGGGCAATGGAATATTGTTCTTTTGAAGAAGATGTGAAAGCTCATCAATCTTATTTGTATAACATGGTGTTCATCATGCCCTTTCTTCTTGCAATATACACAACTAAACTTCTCCTTCTTAGGTTTTTCCTCTTTTGAAGAGGTGGAGGACTCATTAGACTTTGTCTTATACTGTGTCTTAGCGTTAGGTTTCTTCTTCCCTTTGCTCTAAGATCCCTATGCAACTAATACATGATTCATAGAGATCCCCTCTAACTATGGAATTTTGGCTTGCTCCCTCATCAAAAAGTCACATAAAGTATCAAAAGAAGGCATTTGGAATGCATTTCCCAAAGAATCCATGGTGGAGTAGAAGGTAGAAGAAAAAACTAAAAATGGACAGGTCTTAGCTTAGAAAATATAAAAAAAATGGACTCCTTATCAGTTTTACCCTTCCCACATCTCACCAATTGTGACCTCACAAATTTGAACTTGACTAGGAAATCATCAATGGAAGGGAATGCATTAGGGGAAAGAGAAGTTAATTCTACCTCTAGTTGCAAGACAAAAAACTCACTGACCTAACCAAAAAAGTTTTGTAGATCATCCCATACCTCCTTAGGTGTATTACACTCTTCAATATGGAAAAGAAGACTATCAGAAACATGCAAGGATATCAGAACCATAACTTCATCACACTTGTTTCTATGGGAAAATGTTTCATACTACCTATAAAAGTGGGTTGGTTAGCACTCAGTGTGGACCACAAACCCTTAGATTGGAGCAACCTACACATTTTAATCTCTAGGTATGGTAGTTATGGGGGGTTAACAATTCAACTAAATTAGGAGTAGCCATGAAAACAAAAGGAAAAAATAAAACAAACTAAAATATCCAAAATTATCAACCAATGCAGCCTCTCGAGATTTATTTTTCCAACATCCAAAAAAAATTTACTTAGGAATTAAAAAAAAGACTGAATCTAAAAAATTTGAGCAAAAGAATTGTACACCTTATTTTTTATTTGTAGCAGATTCTCGCACCACATGAAAGCCAAATGAATGCACACGTCTCCACAACTTGAAAGCCTCTTCACAATTTGTGATACTTTCTCACACCAACAAAACACACTACAATGCTATTAAAATAGCAAAAAGATACCCCACGTTGCCAATGTGGGATAAATGTTCCTAAAACAACTTCAAAAACTTGAGGCCCACACCACTTCAGCTACATAGAAGTGAAACCCTAAATAAATATTTTCCTTCAAACTTTATAAAGTATAAAGTTTGACTGCACTAAAGAAATGATTTGTGGTTGATCTCCAAATCAGGAAAAATTATGCTTCAATGCAAGAAAATTGCACTTGGTAGATGTTGAATTGACCTTCAAGAATGAAGAAAATGTTGCTCCAGTAAAACATAGGATTCACGCCTTTCAATGAGGAAAATAGAAAAGCCTCATGCTACAATATTTTGCCTAATTTAGAAAAATCACACCCTCCAAAAAATTGAATTTGAGCTTTAAAAAAACTTTAATCACAACCTCTTGCAATCATAACTACTTTCAATTGTGCCTCCAAATAGATTTTATGCAGCTTGGAAGAGATATGTACATAGTCACCAATTTTGAATTGTTTCCTCCAAATGCATGAACAACAGCCTCAAAATTTTCTTCAATGTAGTTCAAACTTACCATCATTGGGAAAAAATGTGGAAATCTTTTCAGAGTATATCATAGCCACCAAACAACAAATAAATTTTATCTCAAAAAAATTCTAATGAAAACTCTCAAAGGATGGTAGAATGGTTGGCTCTAATACCATGTTGGTGGAAACCACCAAGCCCAGGATCACCATCTGCAACAAAAAAGCCTTCAAGAATAGATAGAAGCAATATGCCATTTCATCAAAATTGAATGAAAATTGAGATGAAGTAAAATACATAATGTACGACCTTTAAAAGATATGAAAAAAACAAGTGTAAAACTACCCAATATGGGAAAAAACCACCCAGATAATTAACCCTAAGATAAACTTAATACTACACTAACACAAAATGGGTTTATGATTTATTCTCTATCAAGAGCATCAAGATTGATGTTTTAACTATATTTTTAGGTCCTCTTTCAATAATAACTTCCTATTAATCTCTATTTTTTAAAACCTAATATTAATTTATAGTATACAAGTTTTTCACTAGGCCAACCTACATGGTTATAAATAAAAGTATTTATGAAATCAAGCCATTTCATGATAACACCATAGTGGTCAAATAATTTTTCAATATCTAAAATATATATTTTCATTTCCTAATTTATCATATGGCCAAGTCCTAGTATTTATCCAGCTAGTTGCTCTATATTAACATAAGAATATTCTCCTAGTTAAATATTTGAAACCATCCCATTAAAATAGGTGATTCCTAACTTTTTGGGACACTCAAATATTCTTAAAAATATTCATCTTTACATTCAAATGGCTATTTTTTATTTGACATGAATTATTTATCTATCATAGGTTCTTCAATATTTGCACATGTAGATTCATGAATATCTTCAAAAATTCAGTTTTCTTTAACCAATATTTTTTTCATTATTTTATGCATTGGATTTAGAATTGTTCACATATATCCACATGGTTTTTTTTTATGAGGTTGTCTATTAGATGTGCTACGATTATTTTTGTGTAGGGTAACTTCTTGTTTAGAGGAAGATGGAACAATTTATGATCCTTCATTTGAGCTATCATTTTTATTTTACTTGATACTGATCTTCCTAGCACATTCTTTAACATTTTCTAATTTCAAGGCCATCTAGATACAATAGATTTACAATAATTCATTTTTACAAAAAAAGATTAATCATTAGCTACTATTAATATCAAGTGTTTCATTGGATTATATATTTTGATTCATTAAATTATTTGTTGGCCCTCATAGTTGTTGTCCTTGATGTCAAAGACACACAGCTGGCACTTGATGGTTATTTGACAAGAATACAAACATTTCACTTGGTTGGCTTCTTCAGTCACTATTACAATGACATATGTGATTAGAAAAGCATGGTGAACATATTTTTTGATGCAAATGGTTTTTAAATTTCTAAGGGAATATCATTTTTGAATACATTATTACAATTTAAAGTGTCATTACAAAAGACATACTTATGAACAACTAGGCATTATGAGGTGTAATGTGGTCATACAATAATGTCTCATATCGACACAATGATAATTGTTTTGTTTTGAGAAGGGGAAACATTGACATCATTATTTGGGTCAAAGTGAATCTATGTTTTTGACACCATCATTATGCCCTAAATATCATTGTTTAATAGTAAACACAAAGCATTGTGTAGCCAACTTATGTCTTGGCAGGATTTGAGGAAATTTAATGGTTTTACGGCTGGTGAAATGCAGAGAATGGTTTATAGGTTGCACAAACAGTTGGGTTTCAAGATGACAAAGTGGTATTCAACTTTGTATGATAGTTTTTCAAGTCTTCATCATGGTAATTTTGTACTTTGGAACCCTTGTTTAATTTATTTAGAGTTTGAAAATGATTAAATGGCTGAGTTCTTCTTTGAATGTCTTAATTGCAAGATAATGGCATTCGGGTTTCTTTGTTGAGAATGTTGTTGACATTGTGGTTTTTGAATTCTTGGTATTAGCAATTGTGAACCATTTGAATCTAGACCTTGCACAAATACAATAAAAATGCAAACAATTAGATCAAACACAAGGTTAGAAACAAATGATTCCTCAAGAAATCCATTTGAAATTTGCAAAAGATAAGAAATGAAAATGAAGAACACAAATGAAACAATTAAATCCTATCTAATGCAAGCAAACTCTTGATCTCTTGAGGGAGTTGGTGCAAATAGGTGTGTGGAGATTTTCCCTTTCCCAACTCCTTGAATGCAAATGTTAATTGAAGATGATTGATCCACTTGATAAGTCCCTCAATGAGCTCCAAAATCTGCAATAAACTAGTTAAAAAGATGGATGGAATTTGAGAGATATTTGTGCATAATAACTTTGCATAATTGTGGATGATCAAATGCATGGTGAAGCATTCTATTTATAGAATGTTGAAATGGAAACAAAGCCAAAATAGAGCAATGTGGGACAAAGATTTGGCCAATGGAAAAATGCCACTTGTCCAAATGTGATTGGATGAGGAATGAGCAAGTTTTGACAAATGTGCCAATAAATGCATTTTTTGAATTTGAATTTTTGAGAAAAGACATGTAAGAGGGGGAAAGAAAATTGCATTAAATGCCACTTGGCTCAAGGCAAGGACATGTAAGAAGAAGTAAATGCCTTGTTGGAAGGACTTGTAAGAGAGAGTAAATGACATGTTGGAAGGACATGTCATTCAAATTTTGAATTTGAAATAGAAGAATATTCCTCCAAAAGATGCTTTGTTGAGGGAAAATGAAGATTTAATAAATCAATAAATTGATTTATTTGTGCAAATGGAGATATCTAGAGAATGCAAGTGGGTGAGATTAGTATTTAATCATGGTTAGATTAAATAAATGATGATTATGTTAGTTTAATGATGATTAGGTGAGTTGACTTATTTTGACTTAGATTTTTGGATTAATTTAAATCAAACAAGAGAGGAAATGATTTAAAAGAGTTTAATTAAATAAACATGTTTTGATTATTTAATTAAAGAGATTGAAGTAAGATTAAATTAAATAAGATTTTAATTTATTCAATTTAATAGATAGACTTTAGAGATTTAATTAAATAAAATTAATTATTTAATTAAAATAGGGATAATTAGATCAGATGAATTGATTTAATTAACAAGGGAAAGTGACTTAATTAGACAAAAAAATTATTTAATTAAGAGACGAATATTGATGACTTTAATCAGATAAGGGAATTTGATTAAACAGTTAGACCGAGGGATGATTTAGGAAGAAATGATGTTAGTAGATCAGAGTTAGATGCGCAATGTCAACTTGTACATTTTGCGTGTCTATAGCAATAATTTTCTTAATATTATGGGGTTATTTCTTTTGAGTTCTTCAAACCTTTTTGCTAGGGAAAACCATTGAAATTTTTTTTCTATTAAGTAATTATATTGAGGGGTTTTGCATGGTCTTATAAGTCGGTTCCTTGTGTTTATTCTTTGAGTTTAGTGTGTCTGCCATACACTGACATAGCAAGAAGTTAAGAGGCATTTTTTGAAAAGTAGTCTAAAACTCATACAAAGACTACTCCATGATAAAAGAAAGCAGTTATGGAGACTTTCTTCGAATAGTTTGTAAAAGGTTACATTTGATAGTTATGACAAGAGATAGATGGTAGCATATGTGAACTTTTGTATACTATATGGGTATGTGCAGGATCATGGTATGCCAAACAAGCCCTTAAGTGGCAATGAAAATTCAGAACAATTAGAGTTAGGCAACTTGACGTAAAAATTTGAATAAGTTATCTATATTATTTCAAAAATATGTAAGAATAGATTCTGTGGAAAATTGAATGTAGTTTCTAAACTACT
>VDFB02391050.1:0-17115 GCA_007258455.2 Sequoia sempervirens | reverse complement strand
TAAGCTTGCAATGAGATCTTTGCATTGACACCGAGTTTGACAACTTTTGAAGATGTCAACTTTTGGCCCTTTTTTTCTCTGACCTGGCTCTAGGGTTGACCAAGGTTTGACTGAGCATATCTTAGACTCCGTAGCTCCATTTGACTCTATTTGAGTTGCATTGGAGTCAGAATTTTTCCCTCTTTCTGATGATGTCGATTCTGAAGATAAAAGAGAAACTTCAATTTTTGGCAAAGATCCTCCAGATCAGTCCTCCCCACTAGAGAGCTTTTGGACCTCCGAAAGGTTGATTACTCAGAAAGTAAGTGAGGGTAAATTTCCCTCACTTTACTGATCTTCATCCATTTTTCCTTGCTTGGATTCATCCCCTTCAGTCCCAATCTGAGGAACTCAACTGCTCCTCTTTGTGAAGTCCTAGTTTTCCTATCTAGGGTGACATCTTCATGTAACTTTGACATGCACTCTGGTGAAAGATCATCAATTGATGGAACGTGAATGTCTGTCTCCTCGTCCAATATCATTGGAGGTTCATACAACTTCAAGTTCTCAACATTTACAACTGAATAGATCTCCATGTATGGAGGAAGATTAAGGTGGAAGGCATTGGTTCTGATCTTTTCCAAGATCTCAAAGGGACCATACCAAATTTTCTTGAGCTTCCTTCCCTCGCCTTGCATTCTTTCCTTGCTAATATGTAACCAAACACGGTCACTGACTTGAAAATGATGATTGGTGCAATTTTCATCATGTCGAGCCTTGTATTTGGCTTGGCTCTTTTCCAACTGTGCTTCTAATGCCTAATGGATGACTTGAAATTTTTGGATGAACTTCAAAGCATTCTCTGAATCATGGTGTCCATATTCAACATCATCTTTCCCAAAAGAAAAATCCATCGGAGTCTTAGGCACATAACCAAAACAAGTCTCAAAAGGAGTTCTCCTTATAGAAGAGTGTGAAGCATGGTTGTAAGCATGTTGCACATAATGAAGACTCTCATCCCACAACTTGGGATGTTTGTTGTAGTAACCTCTAAGCAGATGCACAACTATCATGTTTAGTACCTTTGTCTATCCGTTGGTCTATGGATGGAAGGTTGTACTCTTCTTTAGTTTGGTGTCCATCAGTCCCCACAAAGCTGACCAAAATTCCCCTAGGAATCGAGAATCTCGATCTGATACAATAGAAGTAGGTAACCCAAAATGAAACCATACAAATTGGAAGTACATTTGAGTTGTCAGTGCAGCAGTGACTTGCTTTTTACATGGCATTAAGATACACATCTTGTTGAGCCGATCAACTACTACATAAAGATAATTATGACCTTTCCTAGACATAGGTAACCCCCCAAAAAAATCCATAGACACACTTTCCCATGGACGAGATGGAATAGGTAGTGGTGTGTACAACCCCAATTTTTTGTTACTTGGTTTGCTAGTTGCACACATAATACAGCCCTTAATGTATTTGGTGACATTTTCCTGCATTTTAGGCCTGTAACAATATTTCTGCAAAACTGAGTAACTATTTTACTTACCCCAAAATGTCCTGCAATCAAAGAGGTGTGAGCTTCACAGATTACATGTGCTTGTTCATCTTTTGGAATGCATAACTTTCTCAAGTGATATAAAATTTTATCCTGCACATAGTAATCTTTCTCTTCTATTTGTTTGCCTGCAATTAGAGCTGAATAAAGATCCTTAAAGTTTTCATCGTTGGCATATTGTTCCTGAAAGCTTTCATGCACCATGGAACTACCTTTAAGGATAATCAAAGCATTCATAACAGGATGCCTAGAAAGTATATATGCTACTTTGTTATTGGTACCCTTTTTATACTTAATTACCAAGTGAAACTATTGGAAAAATACCATCCATCTGAAATGCCTACTTTGTTGCAATTTAGATTGTGACTACAAGTATTGTAGTGGCTGGTGATCAGTGTGGATTACAGTTTCTTTCCCCATTATGTAATGTTTCCATTTTTTAACACTCTGAACTAAAGCATAAAGTTCCTTATCATAAGTAGGATAGTTACTTACTACTCCTAAAAAGGTTTCAGAGTGGTAGCAAACTAGTTTACCTCCTTGCATAAGAACAACTCCCATGGAAAACCCACTTGCATTAGTCTCGATCTCAAATAGCTGATGTAGATCTGGTAAAACCAGAACTGGTGCAGTGCTCAACTTTTCCTTCAAAGCATTGAAGGCCTTATGATGTGGACCTCCCCACTGAAAAGTTATCTCCGTACTTGTCAATATGTGCAAAATTAATGGTGATGCAATGTAGGAGAAGTTTGCAATGAACTTTCTCCAGTACTGAACTACACCTAAGAAACTTTTGACTTCTGTTACAGTACTTGGCTTAGGCTAGTTTACAATTGCTTCAACATTCACATGGTCTACTTTCAATTGATCATTCCCTATGACATAGCCTAAGTACACTAGATATGTCTTTGCAAATTCACACCTAGACATATTTGCATAGATTTTTTCTTTTCTCAAAACATCAAAAACTTTCTTTACATGACTTACATGATCTTCCCAAGTTCGACTAAATACAAGAATATCATCTAAATAGACTATGATAAAAATAACATCAATAAAAAGGATGAAAGACGTCATTCATGACTCTCATAAATGTAGTTGGTGCATTGCAAAGCCCAAAGGGCATGACCAACCACTCATAAAGTCCCCATTTTGTCTTAAATATAGTTTTCCAAATGTCATCTTTTGCAATTCTTATATGATGATATCCGCTACACAAGTCTAGCTTAGTGAAATAAACTGCATGTTTTAACTAATCAAGTAAATCATCAATTCACGAAAGAGGATACCTATTCTTTACCGTTATCTTGTTCAGGGATCGATAGTCAATGCACATTCTCCAAGATCCATCTTTCTTTGGAACCAACACAATTGGAGAACCACAAGGAGATGTACTAGGACAGATGACTCCTTTTTCCACCAACTCCTGAACTTGCTTTTTGATTTCCTCATTCTGAAAAATTGATAAATAGTACACATGCCGATATTTGGAAGAGGCACATCTTGCTGCAACTGGATTTCATGTTGTATCTCTCTTAGGTGGCAATCCCTTTGGCTCTTGAAATAAGTCATGATAAGTAGAAACTATTTTGACCATCTCAGTTTTATGCTTAGGATCACACCCTTTAAATGCTTCATATTTTTCATCCTCTTGGGGTTTTACAAGCATTAACACAAAGTGTTTACTAGAATTGACCAACCTTTTCATCTGACCAACATTAACTAGCACAAGATTAGTCTTAACTTCTTGTGCACGTACAATGTATTCTATCCCATCCTTAAAGAGATGATACTTATTCTCTCCCTATAAAAGATTGCTTTTCTATCATATAGATAAGGGCTCCCTAACACAAGCTCACAAATATCCAAAGGAACAACATCTACTTCTACCTCATCAACAAAGTTTGCAATGATAGAAAATTTCAATTTACACTTTTTTGTTACCTGTAGTTGAGCATCATTGCAAACCCATCCAAGCGGATATGGATTTAGATGAGGTGTTGTAGCTAGATTGAGTTTTTTTACCACCTCTTCAAATATTAAGTTGACTTGAGAACCCATATCAAACAATGTATCAATCTTAGTGTGCTTAGTTACAACTCGAATATGAAACAATTCATTCCGTTGTTTACCAACTTTAGGAGTATATAATTTACTTGTACTTGCATTTGCATCAGAAGAGAGAATTATACCTTTCCCTTTACCTTGGACCCCAGTAGCAAAAATATGAGTTTCATCTCCAGAGTCGGATCCAAGCTCTTGTTGAAACACTGCAATAGTCTTTTTCTTGCCTTTATTGCCTCTGTACCTCTTCAGCTTCAATTCAGGATGAAGCTTCCAACACTTCAAATCATCATGCCCCTCTTTCTTGCGATGGGAGCATGTGGGCTTATCACCCTCCTTAACTTTAGTTGTCTTCTTCCCTTTGCCTTTATCTTTGTCTTTTTCTTTACCCTTAGACTTCCCCTAAGACTTAGATGGTTTCTTTGAGAAATTATCACTGAAAGTGTTCTTACCCCTTGACTCTAAATGAGTAGCGTGGACTGACACTTCATCCAAATTATTAGGACTAAACATTAGAATGGTATGTCTTAGGTAAGAATGCAAACCACCTATGTACTTGAGTAATGTATCCTAAGTATATAATGGGACATTTAAAGCAATAGCCCATTTTCTAAACTCATGGGTGTAATCTTGGACAAATTGACCCTTACCTTGCCTAAAGGTTTGCAAATTCATTGTTAATTGTTGCATATAACCTAAATGGTAAAACTATTTTTTAAGGGAAGCAACAAATTCCATCCAAGTCATATTAACCTTACCATGGCGAGAAATTTCTTCCTAAGTCCTACTCTCCCACCAGGTGAGAGTTGTACCTCCCAACTAGAGAGTGGCTAACTGGATCCTAGAAGCATCTTTTGATTAGACCTTGAATCCCCTACAATACACTTCTTTCTTGGATCGATGTGGCATTTAATACATGATGGTGGGCATGGTTTGTGTGTGGGCTTGGGCATGGAGGGACCCGGCATTTTGTGAAGGCAGGAGAAGAAGGAAGGAGGATGGAAGGAGGAATGGAGATGGAGAGGACTGTGCGAACCGGATTGGGGCGCTGCTGTATGCGAATGCTTCCGCTTTGCTGCGGCTTGAGAGAACGCACTAGGCTTTATAACTTGGCTTTGTTACCGCCAGCGCTGGTAGAGAACGTGAAAAGCCTTGTCATCAAGCTCAATACTTTTCCCAGCTTTAGTTTCTTCCATTGTTGGAAAAGTCCTTTGTTTGTCGATCTTAGGATTGTATTCTTCTAGCTCGCCTTCACCTCGTTGTAGCTTAGATCTCGTTAGCATCCAATTCTGCAATACTAGTAAAAAAAGCTCTGATACCAATTTTGATCTGTTTTAGGATCTAAGACGATTGCTTTAAGAATGCAAATGAATTACAGCTTCAAAACTCCAAGTTATGAAATGAAATCAACAACACCTAATTAACTAAACAAAATCAGAATTCAGAATGAGATGAGAAAGAGAGAACACAAACAAATTGATAACAAAGTTCATCATAAGAACGACTAAGTCTCTAGGCCCCTCTCCAACGAGTAGATTGATCTGATTGAAATCTTCAAAAATTCAGCATTACATCAGTTTGCAAGCTCTTCCCTTCAAGCACGACGGTATTCTAGCATGCTCCCCATGTACAGGAACAACAAATTATCTCTCCAAAATGTTCTAAGTCTCCAACACTTGAATAATTCTGAATGATCTACTAAGCCTCTAACCCCCCCCTTTTTATACAAAAAAATTTAATCAATTTGGTTAATAACCAAATGATTTACAAATATTTTCATCTCCCATTTTTACATAAAATTCTTCACTAATCTTCCTTATTTACATATTAGGATTATTAAAAAATCCTAATTAATCCTTTCAAATTATTTAAGCCCTTCCATTTATCTTTTTCAGGCTTTTTTTGTTTCAATAGGTTACAACTAATCCTTAAAAAGGATTATTATTTTAAAATTTGGAGGGAATTTGTTATATTTTAAGGCATTTGGTTTAGAAGTATTCAACAAACATAACTGATGCCAATAATATGTTAAGTTTGTTCAGTGGTCCAACGGCCACCATTTGTTTTGGAAGCCCAGACATCGTGGGTTCAAACTACTGGCGTCCAATTTTTAACGAAATGCTATTCATTTCTTTAACAAAAAGAACTGATGTCATAATATAGTTAAAAACGGAAATGTAGTCGAGTTGGTAGGAGTCTGGTGCGCCAAATGGGAGGTGGGGGGATTGAATCCCCACACTAAACTTTTTAACAAACCAACAACTTCGAACCCGCCGTTGGATATGGAGAGGCCACATGGCATGTAGAGGAGGTGCCATGTGGCGAAATCCGATTCACTGATCTATGATGATGTGTATGCCAATTGTGCGATGATGCGACCGATGACATGTCCCGCCATGTGGCACGCAACGATGTGCCACATGGCCTTTTTTCTTTTGTTTGATGATGACACGTGTCAACTTGTGATTGGATGATACTGCTGATGATGCATTGTACCATGTTGATTGTACCATACTGAAGTCAGCAAAGTCAACCCAACTTTGATTGCTCATATCTCGTGCAAACAGAATCTATTTTTTGTGAAACAAACATTTTCAGTAAGCTTGCGACAAGATCTTCGCATTGACGTTGACTTTGAAAACTTTTGATGACATCAATTTTTGGCCCTTTTTTTCTCTGACCTGGCTCTAGGGTTGACCAAGGTTTGACCGAGCATATCTTGGACTCCGTAGCTCCGTTTGACTCTGTTCGAGTTGTATTGGAGTCAAATTTTCCCTCTTTCTAATGATGTGGATTCTAAAGATAAAAGAGAAACTTCAATTTTTGGCGAAGATCCTCTGGATCAAACTCGGCTACGAAAATTGACCACTGTCCTTCTCCCTACTCGGATTGACCTACTTTTGATCACCACGCGTAGTTGATCACCTAGTCTGCATGCACCTCTTGTACTTTGGAATGAGGCCCCTAGCTCTGCTTCGTCATCCCAATTGCAAACCATCCCATTTCGCAATCCCTCTTGACCACTTGGTAGCCCTTCCACCTCAACATGGCTCTACTCTTATCCTTTGAACAACCCAGTTGCTTCTTCTGGGGAAGTTCCAAACTCCCTTTTTTCTAGTTTGATACCAACTGTCACGGGGTCAGATCAACACGCTGCCCAAATGCACTTTTTTCATCCAACGAAGATCCAACCTCATTCGACACTGACAAACCTTACTTGTGACTCCCTTTTGGACAAGCCCTTTCTTGTTCCCTGACTACGCCTCCAGTATTCAAGTGTCCAACACCGGACTCACCTTCACACACACACACACACAACAGAATGGTAGTGCATGTGGATCCTTCTTACAGATCTCCACTTTGGTGCCCCTGGCACTCCTCCTTTGCACCCAGTGCAATCTTGTCCACTCCATTGGACTATTGTTGCGCCCTGCACAACACTTCTTGGTCCAACCAAGTCCATGCCCAGATTTCCCCCATAAGACGGGTTTATTGTGGAACTCCAAGTCCTCACCTCCATCTAATTATCCACCCTCGGTCCGCTCCATGGCATACTCCCTAAGCACCCAAGCCAAACATCCTAACCTAGCAATGGATTAGACTTCCTGTATCCACCTTTGTTCCTTGCTCATATTCGCACACACCCAGTGCAGCCTGCTTCTTAGCCAAATATTGACTATCTTGCAAATGTGACATGGCCCAATAGTACAAAAAGATTATTATATGATAAAAGGAAGAATCCATATATGGTAGAATGATAATAAAGATCGCAATAATAATGGATTCAAGAAAAGAGAAGACTGAGCACATGGTCTGCATAAAATTCGGGGAGCCTCCCCATCTAAGTCATATGCGTTTTGGTGTCTTTCCAATCATTTTAATGTGTAAGCGCATATTTCAAATTTCGGTAAAAAAATAACGTTTCTACGAATTTAAATGTCGGGAAATGCCCAGAAGGTTCTTGTTGAACACAGTTTGAATGGCGAAAATTTTGGGTGGTTTCTTGCATGAAGTTGTTGCCACCACAATGGTCGATTAATTTGGTAATTGTTGTGACTTGAATTAGAAAAAAAGTAGTAGTAAAACATGGGTAGTTATTACACTTTCGTATGACATTATTTTAGATTGGAAATCATTTTTTCATATGAAAAGATAGAATTCTTTTTCTATTTTCTAATCCTAATATGAATTCTAATGTTGGTTCTTACATCAAATTATTGGTGATTTCTAATGTAGTAATGTAGATACAATTTTAGACCAACTGTAGGGTTGATGATTGCAACCTACAATATTGCTATTCCTCATCCTCTTAAAGGCATAGTTAGGGCCACAAATAATCAAGGAAATTTTTCATGAATAGAGCTCATATAGAGTTAGGTATGTAAAATGTTTTGCCACATATACAATGTACAACATACTCAATCATAGGAGGGCTCCCAAGAAGAGAGAAGACATAACTCTCATTAGTTGAGAGCTATTGAAAGAATGCATATGCATGCCTAATGAGAGTTGGAGTAATTTTTATGATCAAGACCCCTCTCCAATTGATGGTTTTATTACACTTATTCCTTAATTTATTTTTTATTATATTTTTATGTCAAACACATGGTTTAGATAACTCTTTCATGTTTGAAATCATGACTTATCTATTTTTTTCTTTGAACCATTCAATACTTAAGTATTTCATCTCCAAACTTCAATAATTTAATTTTGAAACATGATACTATGAACAGTAGAATATTTTTCATGGGTGAGGCAAATGAAGACACTTTTCTTCAACAGATATGGACAAATCTTTCTGGATTTTTTGTAAACATATGCATTTATGTTTTAACTGCTCTTTCATTGATTTTTGATCTCCAATGAATGGTAAAGGATCTGCTATTTCATTGATTTCTGATCTCCAATGGATGATAATAGATCTGCTATTTCATTGATTTCTGATATCCACTGTAACGGCTGCATGCAGAACGTGATTCTACCATTTTTAGATTGTTCAAAGAAACGTAGTAAGATAACAAAAAAAATGGATCTTATTTATATTGAAGAGGAAAGAGTAACCAGATGAAGTATTGTACGGTTGGGAAGATAAGCAGAAGGAGAAGAAAGATGGTGGGTGTTGGAGGAAGAAGAGTGTTCCTGTTTATTCTGGCCATTAATTTATGTGTGGTCTTTGTCCTTTCACAGTCTTCTCTCTCTTGCAAAGGTAATTTCAAACTAATAAATTTGAATGGATTAGATTTGAAGTATTTTTTATTAGATTATTTTTATTATCTTTAATCATTTAACATTACAAATTTGAATTTATTTTGATGTTTTATTAAGATTCAATTTGTGATAACCGATTTCCACGATTCATAAAGATTATTGCAGAAAGTTTCTGGATTAGATTGTATCAGAATTTTTACATCAACGTTTCGAATCACACTTCTTGTTTCATCATGCTTTCTTCTATCTTGATGAATCACGAGTGTGATTCAAAATCTTGGAGCAAAAATTCTGAAACAATCTAATCCAGAAACTTGCTATAATAAGATTCGATTGTTTAGTTTTCGAAACAATTTCATTAAATTTATATTTTATAGAATAATTTATGAAAATCAATCTTAAAAATTCATCTCTCATTAACATAAACAATCTAATATACATAAAATATAAATCATAAAATTAACTTGAAAATTAAATAAATAAAATGTTATAATCTAATAGAATAAAAAAACCACCACCCATTTAATAATTTTATTTTTTATTTTAAATTAAATAGATTTAAATATTTTTTTAATAATGAAATTCTATAATTTTATATTTATATGACTTAAAATTTACTTTTAATATTTTTAAATTATTAGCCAAAAAAATAAATTATTTTTTCTTGTTAGGATCTACTTTCACCATCTTAATAATTAATAATAATAATAGTAATTTGAAACTTTCTATAATTTAAATTGAATAGGGTTGATTGGGTTTAATTAATTTTATATTTTTATAATTATTAATAAAGAGTTTGAAATTGAGTTTAAGTTAAATTTTGTCATGTTATATTGATGATTGTAGGGTCTATTTTAATATTTTTAGTTACATCTATTTAAAATTGTGGAGAGACATCTTTTGGTGTTCAATATTTTTTTTGATAGATATGTATTTAAGACATCTTCTATTTATAATTTTAATAAATAATTTATTCCATATCTTAAGTACATAACTCTATCAATAGTACCTAAGTTTTGTGAATACTTTTATATGTTATCTTATTTAGAAAACATCCAATTTTTTTAATTACTATAATTTTGAAAAAAATAAATGAAAATATAATAAATTATCATATGTTTAGCTATTCTTAATATAAGAGACTTATCAATTTAAATTACTACAAATACACAAAAAAAAAGAAAAAACTATGCATTTTACTAATGGCAACCTTATTTGTATGTTAGATATTTATATTTATGTTTGTTAAATATTAATACTTTGACATGGAAGTGACTCTCAAATTTAAGATAAAAGATAAGAGTTTTGTTAACACACTCACTCCATTAACATTTCTACATATAATTAATAAAAGTAATTTCAAACATTTTAAGTTGATCTTATTTTGATTTCATATTAATGATTCTTCTATTTGATATAAATTTATTTGTATAATTTTTAATTATATAAATATAATTTTATTTTGTAAATAATTAATTTTAACTTAATTAGATTTAAGTGGTTTCTTAAAATTTATCTTAAGAATATAAAGATGATTTGATCTTTCTAAAATAAATTGATTTGAAATTTGATTATATTTGTATGTTTAAATAAAATATAATGTTAAATTTTGAAGGGCTTTTAAGTAATTTTAAAATTATTAACGAATGTGAAATTGATGTAGTTGGTGCAGTCTCTAGTGGATTAACTAGTGTATCAGGAGTAGGATCCAAGAATACTTCCACTTCAAAAGTCAAAGGTACTGGTAATAACTATCATGACTAATATAAATATCAATATCTCTAAACTAAAGGCATGTTTTTATTGTTAAAATTGGTTTTAGATTGATTAGATTTATATAATTTTTAAAGTGTTATTATTTTAAATTATTATATAAACTATAATGTTACAATTTTTAGGATCTTAATTAATTTTAAAATCATCAATGAATGTAATATTGAAGCAGTTTCTAATGGACCAACTATTGTATTAAAAGTCGGATCTATGGAGACATCCATTTCAAAAGTTGATGGAACTAGTACTACTGTGGTTAATACAAAGTTAGATATCTCTCATATAAAGGAATGCCTTTGTTGTAAGCTCTTTCTTACATGTTGTGGTGAGTGTTGCAATAGGGAGACTTGTTATTAATCAATTAATTAGACAATAGTCATGGTGCACATGGATGTATATTTAATAATCTAAATAAATGAATGTGAATGGCAATAAAAATTTCATATTGTTGCAATCTATTTATGTTTTATAGAATTTATGTTGAGCTTGATTAAATTATTTGGTAGAACATTGTTTCAAGAAGTTGTAGGTTTAAATTTATAATGGGAAAAACTATGCACCCATGTCATTATGTTTTGAGCCCACTTCAACTATATTTTCCTTTATTCAGTAGCTAGTCTATAAGTGGTATATTATTGCATTAAATTTACCACATGACCTTATCCTAAAATGTTTGAATCAATACTCATCCCTAGTAACTAGTTCTAATTCATAGATATCTCATTTGTCACTTTATTTCAAATTTGTTGGTGTATAATTGACCTAAGTCACTTTAGTGTGTAAAAATTTGAATCTTGAACATTTAAATTTCAGATTTTGATTTGAACCTTGTTAACCTTTTTCTACTATACCATTGTTGTAGTGTATAATTAAGCTAACCTAGTTAAAAAGTGGATTAAATTAAATTAATGTGCATTTATTTTTTAAGTTTAATGAAATATAACATAAACCAAAGAATAGTCTAATTAATGCAATTTGATTGATTTTGGAGAAAAGGAAAATATTTGGATAATTAATTTAGATTACATAAAAGATGTGTTAATGATACCAAAGAAGTGGAGCATGCTGGAGCAAAATATGAGAGGATGCATAACAAAAGAAAAAGAGTATTTTAGAATGAAATTGACTCCTATGAGGTTATGTGTGTGTTTGTACATAATGATTGGTCTATAACCTACACTTGATGGAAATTTATTATCATTCTATTGTAATTGGACTAAATTGAAAGCTTACACTTAATGAATATTCATGATGTAAAAGTGAGATCAAATATCTTATACAAGAGGAGATGATGTATTCTTTCTATTATTGGTGTACAAACTATGAAGCTTCTGATTCCCAAAAAATGGATTTGTAGATAGGGTCATCATGAATGAACCCTTGAGGTTTAGGTTGGGATCTATGAATGATCTTGACATTAGAAAATTACCTCCTTCTAGAGTAAGCATATAAGTGGTGGCATGGAGCCGTTGCCACCACTATGGTTGATTAATTTGGTAATTGTTGTGAATTGAATTAGAAAAAAAGAGAGTAGTAAAACATAGGTAGTTATTACAGTCTCTTAGTTATGACATTATTTTAGATTGGAAATCATTTTTTCACATGGAAAGATAGAACTTTTTCTATGTTTTCTAATCCTATTATGAATTATAATTTTGGTACTTACATCAATTCATTGATGATTACTAATGTAGTAATGCAGATAGAAGTTTAGATCAACTGTTGGGGTGGATGATTACAACCTACTTATTTCTATTCCTCATCATTTTAAAGGCATGGTTAGGGCCACAAATAATCAAGGAAAGTTTTCATGAATAATGCTCATATAAAGTTAGGTATGTAAAATGTTTAGCCACATATACAATGTACAACATACTCAATCATAGGAGGGCTCCCAAGTTGAGAGAAGAAATAACTCTCTTCAGTTGGGAGCTATTGAAAGAATGCATACACATGCGTAATGAGAGGTGGAGTAATTTTGGTGATCAAGACCCCTATCCAATATGATGGTTTTATTGCACTTATTTCTTAATTTATTTTTTATTATGTTTTTATATTGAACATATATGATTTAGATAGCTATTTCCTTTTTTGAAATCATGACTTATCCATTTTTTTCTTAGAACCATTCCAATACTTAATATTTCATCTCCAAACTTACAATAATTTAATTTTGAAACATGATACCATGACCAGTAGAATATGTTTTTAGGGTGAGGCAAATGAAGACACTTTTCTTCAAGAGATATGGATAAATCTTCCTAGATTTTGTGTACTAGGGTCAAACCACAATAGTGGTTTACAATTGAGATGAGGAAGGAAATTTCTTTTTTTTTCCTTTTGCCATAGTCAATTGGTTCGGTCGAACTTTGGTTCGGCCGAACCACATTATATGTTTGGTTCACGAACCATTGGTTCAACCACCCCCAAACCCTAAAAAAATAAATAATATTTTAAGGGGTTCAGTCGAACATGGGTTCGACCGAACCCCTTAAAAAAAACATGAATGTCACTGTCATTTTTGCCTTTTATCAGTTGCTTTCCCTGTGCTTGTGCGTGCGGTGAACCGAACGTGATCTGCAAACGGCGACGACTTCATCTCTCCGGCGAACGCAAATTCAACTTCATCTTTCCAAAGTTCATCAACCCAACTTGCATATCGAGCACCAGGTTTGTCAAATTTGAATTTCATAGAGTTGAAAATGCATTTGTTTGTTAAATTTCGAAACCCTAAATGCAAAATTTTGCAAATTTGTTGAATGGAAACTGCATTTGTTTGAAAGTTTCTAAAGTCTTTTCAACATACACTATTTCGATGATACATTTCTACTCTGTCAAAAAATTAACATGCCACTATGCTTCCACATTTTGCATACATTTCTACGGGGCACCTCCAATTTATTTGAGGCATTATATCAAACAATTCATTAACAAATTTATTTGAGGCATTATATCAAACAGTTCATGGTAATTTTTGATGGAGTATGATAGAAATAGTGTTTCCATTGTATGCACCCTATATCAAACAATTCATTAACAAATTTATTTGAGGCATTATATCAAACAATTCATGGTAATTTTTGATGGAGTGTGATAGAAATAGTGTTTCCATTGTATGCACCCTAGATCAAACAATTCATTAACAAATTTATTTGAGGCATTATATCAAAAACACTATTGGAAATTTGAGCATTATATCAAATAGTTCATTAACAAATTTATTTGAGAAATTATATCAAAAGCGGTTCATGGTATAAAGTTTAGGGTGCATACAATGGAAACTTGGATAAAATTCTTCATATTTTGCCTTTGAGTCTTATGACATTACTCCAAAAATGGTTGGTGAACTAAATGTATGAATCGAAGAATAAATTTAGAGGAAAGAAACTAGATTGTTTGAATGAAATGTATAATAAAATAGTTCTATTAGGATTAGAAGGAATGAAGATATTATTAAATTTTATAGTATTAGGAAAATATAAAAATATGTCCACTTTACTATATATATATATTTAAAACTATTCTTCATATATCTATGTTAAAACTATTAAAAATTAAATTACATAAATCAATTTTAAATTTGTACAAAGAAATAAATGACTTTGACTAAGAGCGAATATTTAAAATATAGCTATCCTCTTTGCAAAATCCAATTTGATTTGAGATATTTATGGACAAAAATATGGATGAGCATGAGGTAAGTAAGAAAGAATAACCTTAATTTATATCTTCCCTCATCAAATAATTTCACATTTAAAGAGTTTCTTAAGGCATATCCAATTATGAAAAACTATTATATACTTGTTATAACTATATTAAAGTATATCATGAATAAATTGAAAGGATAAAGAGTAAATCACTAAAAACACATACATAAATCATAGAAGTAAATTGATTAATATAAGGAGATTCAAGTGGTTGGATAATTTTTTTCCAAGGAGTGGAAGAGGTTAGAAGGAACCATCAAATAATATAATATTTTAAATACTTTAAAAAGAAAAATACATTTCTCCACAACTCTAAATTGAAGTAAATTATTCCTTCTAAGATGATAATAATTGAAAAAGAAAGAAAATAATAATCATTATGAAGATCAGTACCATTGATAAGTTTTTTGAGATCAAATAAAATATTCAACAAAAAAAGAAAAAAGAGAAAATAGTTAATGCTAAAGAAACAACTACAACCAAGCTACTATGTTATAAATTATCCTCTTATGTAGTCTTCATTTCCCTATAAATTGTGGCCTCCTTGTACAAATTAGCTATTGATCACCATATTAGTGAAACAAATTTAACATTTTGAAATGGTTAAACATTATTATTATTTTTATTTGTATAAGTATAATTATTATGGGTTCATTTCTCCTCTCCTACTCTTCCTAATAAGGTTCTATTTTACAAGCCTCATATAAATGTTAGGGTTCTAACTTCCAAAAATTGAATATAGTGTCAACTTAATCTCATTAGACAATGCTCCCCTAGTATTAATGGGGCCAACTTTTTATCTATCAAACTCGGCTATGTTTACATTGAATAAGAATTTGATACCTTTATCCTGATACTTGAACTAAGATATCTTGGCTCTAATTTTAGTCATTTTATCTAAAAATTATTGGTGGCATATCCATTCATGTTTAGTTTTAATCATTTATTATTGCAATTAATTATTACAAGGAGATTCTTGAAGCTTGTATTCCATCCCCACCATTTTTATTCTAAATATTTGACATTTTCTTTCAACTTAAAGTCTAAATTTTATCCTTAATGCTATACATGCTTTTCAATTAGAGTATCCTTTAGTAAAAATAGAAACATTAATAGTGTGGTTATCAAAGAGTGTCTAGGGATGCACACATCACTATTATTAATAAATTATAAGATTGTAAGAAATGTTTATGGAAGAAATAACTATCTAATAGAGAATATAATGTATTGGTACATATCTAACTATTACATATTTTAAATAAAGCCCCTTTTAAAAATCTATCTTATTGCCATTTAATGAGTCAAATAGGTTCAAAAATTATTTTCATCTTATTCCCCCAAAATTCATCACCCTTTACAAATAAAAAATCCTTGATTTTTTTATTCCTTAATTAGTTCTTTCTAGGGAAACTTTTAGTCTTTTCGAACACCTTACAAAAATATGATAAATGTGTGATTATTTTTCTTTCCACTTTATAAATTTTTGATGTGCTTGGATATATAATTGAGATGATTCACTCATAATGTACAATGATAAAAATTTAGTATATATGAAAGAAATATTTTTGAGACATCAAACTACCATTCTACATAACTCTCACATGAAAATAAGAATATTATTTTATTTTAACTAAAGAAATTGTGTGTACTCTATCTTGAAAATTACTAATTAATTTTGAATTATATACTTATAATTTAAAATAAGAGCATCCTTTGTAACATGGAATAGATAGGTTAATTTTAATGAAATAAAATATGTTTTTATATTAAGAAAAAATTACAAATATATGGAACTCATACATCAAGAGAAATTGACTAAGATGTAACTCTGTATGAGAATTAAGATGCTCGAATAATTTATATACCTTATTTCAATAATTAACATTAGAAATCAATACTTGGTTCATATTGTGTACCCACCTCCCAATGGTCTTGGAATGGATGCATTTAGATGGAGAAGGATTTCAAAAGGCTCATGGTACTTGTGGACCCCTCAAAGGCATGATATATAACACATGAACTTTATTTATGAAATTTGGTCTTTTGTTGTTGGCTTCTAGTATGAATGTTATCTATACTTGGTGGAATTCTTAGTTGAGACTCTCAATCTTCCATTGTTGGTTTCTAGTGTGATTATACAATATGCTCGCCAAACTGTATTAATTTCTAATGTTAATTATTCAAAGAAGGTTTTTTTTCATAAGAAGAGACCTATGTTCACATATTCCAAGGCATGTTATTATCCACAATGCATGACACTTCTTCACATCTCTACCAAGTTCTAAATAGATACAGATTTTCCATTTCCATGGAGGAGATTGATGATTTAAAAAGAAAATATATCATGCCATTTCTTTCTTGAGAATTCATGTTTGCATTCATGATTTGCAATTTCCATCTTCATCCCAAAAATAAATTATGTTATTGTTATGTTCTCGACATTAAAACAAATCAAAAACCTTCATATTTGAGCATGATCGCCAACACAAAGGTAAACAAGGAAACAAAAAGAAAGCTCTGCTAATGGCTTTCAAAGATTAGTGGAAAAATATGCATCTTTTTTTGAAAGTGACTTCCAGCTTATCACCATGTTTAGTAAGGCTTCTTTAATTCCACCTGTGGTTATGTATTCTAATGGCTATATCTAGTATGATGTCTTCTTTTGGCATTTTGGGTGCATAAGAGAATGTGCATATGTAATGATGTATTCAACCAATGTGATTTTGTAACATGTTGTAATTAGAAAATTGGTCATTTGTACTAGGACCTCACTGGTCTTTTTGATATTTTGTAAAATTTGTTACTTGGACTGCAATTGGG